>JADRCD010164212.1:0-27288 GCA_019843815.1 Montemys delectorum | reverse complement strand
CCTCACTTAAGGGCATTCTCAGGAACTGCTAGAATGGTACTTCCTGGTGCTTGCTTCCGACAGACCCAGAGAATTAGCTTGGGACTGCCAAGATAGCCCCAGCAGGAAGGGCACTACTACTCTTCCACTTTGCACCTGGATGCCTGATCTTACCGACCTTGATGTGACCGTCACTTGCCTACGTGACTTCTGTCTTGCTGTCTGATCTTACTGACCTTGATGTGGCCCTCACCTGCCTACTTGACTTTTGTCATTTGCCCTGTTTTCTGTATACTATATAAGCCTGGTTTTCACTTGTGCAAACACATTCAGATTCAAGACAGAGCATTCGAGCTTCGAGCCTCATGAGATCTGCAGTCCCCAGCTCCTGAGCGCTCTGGGCCCCGGGGGTGGGGGTGGGGTGGGTGGATGGTGTAGCACCTGTCCAGAAGAGGTGGCTGTTTTAGACCCAGTGTGTTTCAGGTGGTCTCAGAAGTATCCCGACTGCTGAGCTGCCAGAATTTTTTTTCATTTCTCTTTTATAATGACTGTAAAAGTCTGATGCCATTTTTGAGAAATACATTCAGATCCTGTACTTCCATATGTTGTCTCTGCCATTATTTCTTCGCCTATGCCTTGTCGATCTGACTAGGACCCTGTTCCCCCAGGTTGAGAGAGGCCCAGACTGGCCACCCCGAAGCACCTACCCAGCCCCAGTGAAATGTTTTCCTTTATAAGAGTTTCAAGGTCACGGTGTCTCTTCACAGCAATAAAAACCTAAGACAGATGGTAAATCTTACTTATATTTTACCACATTTATTCTCTTCTGAAGATCAGAATTCAACTCATTGTCCAAAACCCTTATCACCCTACCTAGACATTCTTTCCTAGAAGCACAGTCAAATGAATCTCTGCCTCCTCAACTCTCTGCCTCTAGGCTTTGTTTTATCTGAAATAAATCCACTACCAAGATCTAATACATAAAAACATAAAGATAAAATGTCTCCTTGTACCTTGGATAAGTCAGCCTATGTTCTCTCTAGCCCAGGCAAGTACTGACTTGCTTCCTATCACTCTAGATGGATTTCCCCAGGGCCAGAGCATCTTGTGAATGGAAGTATAACTAAGTGAATTATCATAAATTTGGAAATAGTCCGTACTCTGTGTACCAGCAACTGACCCTCTCAATACTATAGCTCACTCCATGGTGTGAACAGATTCAGTTCATCTATTTGTTGTCATCACGGACAATAATTCAGTTGTTTTGAAGTATGTCTCTGCTTTTAAAATATGTTTAACTTTTATAATAAGCTGTCAGCTTATTTCAATAAAGCTGAAGTGGAGAGACAGAGAGTATAACTCATGGGAGGTGACACTAGGCCATCTCCTAATCCCACAAAATAAATCTAGTCTGAAAATTTAGTCAATGCCTAAAATATAGTATCAGCAGGGAGGGCTATTGGCTGCCTCTAAGTTCTTCCTGTGGGTCTGCCTTCCTTCCTTCTCCTCATCCTCACCCTCCAAACACAAGGGAAATCTGCTCTTCTAGCTTTAGGAGGAGGAGGAGAACAGAATTATTTATTGAATAATTATTGACTGTGACACTTCGTGTTATTTGTTACTTCCAAAATGTCAGAAATGTGAATCTTTTTGTGAGGTTCATGTGAGTTTGAAGATGATGATGGTGGTGGTGGTGGTGGCGGTGATAAGTGAAATAGATTAGTTAAAGTCCTGAGGGAAGTCACGATGTATTGTGAGAGACTGATACAAACTCAGGAAGTATGGTTTGGAGTAGATCTTGGTAGTGGATTTATTTCAGATAAAACAAAACCTGGAAGCAGAGATTTGAGGAGGCAGAGATTCTATTTGACTGTGATTCTAGGAAAGAATGTCTAGGTAGGGTGATAAGGGTTTTGGACAATGAGTTGAATTCTGATCTTCAGAAGAGGGTAAAATAAGCATGTTCCAGATGGGACAGAGTATGTGAAGGCACAAAGACGTGGAAGAACATGGTAGATCCAGAAAAATAACCAGCAGAAAGGTAGAATGTAAGGAATGCAGAGAAAGAAGAGCCATGTTAAATAGCAGTGAGTCTGATGGCCCTTGAATCTGGCCCGAGGAAACTGGCTTCAGGTAAGTTAAATTTAAGGTACTTATGGAAGAGACTGTCTGGAGATGGCAGGAAATGACTCTGAGTGGGGACCAGGTAAGAGCTGAAGATGGAGCCCGAGCATCATGCATCATAAAGGAGAGCCAAGGAGGAGATATTCTCTTCAAGAACGTGAGGAGGGGGCAGCCACAGGAAAGAGGTCTGGAAGTGATGCATGGGGGAGGGGAACTGAGGGAGGGCTGCTTTTGGAAGCCAGGAGGTCATAAACAACCTCGATTTATTTCCAACTAATGGCTCCATTATTTTTTTCTCTACTCGCTGTTTTCCTAGGGTTTGTCTTAGAACCACATCCTTCCAAGCACATATGTCACTTCCATAATCTCTCTTTCCCTCTCTCTCTCTCTCTCTCTCTCTCTCTCTCTCTCTCTCTCTCTCTCTCTCTCTGCATAGCCTTGGTGAGTTTCTTTCCCTTGGCTTGTGACTCCATTTACTGACTGATCTAGAATCTCTGGTCACAGTGTGCTCAGGTGTGCTGCTAGGAGCTCCCCATTGGCACAGAGGTACTAACTTCTGTAGCTGACTGCTGTACCTGGCTGCTGCTGACCTACCAGAGCTGAGATCCTGACTAAAGGGAATGCAGTACAAAGGCTGCACGAAGGTGTGACAAGGGCTGGATCCTCGAATTTATTGGAAACAACATGAAGAGTCTTTACAGAGCTAGAACTTTCCTCAGGACCAGCTAGTGTCTCTCATGCAACTGCTAAGCAACTCAGCTCTCTACCACCAAGTCCCACTTTCTTCAGTTCCTTACAGGTATGTCCCTGAAAACGTCTGTCAATAAACCTGCATGAAACCCTGGTCTTAGAATCTGTTTCCAAGGGAATTCCATCAGGCAAGCTAAGCAATGAGGAGCTCATCACTGATAGCAGGCAGCATACTAATAGTGCAGTCATTAACATATAGGCTGCTGGTAAGCTGGGATAGAACATCCACAGAAGAAAAAGGTCTTTGAGGTGCTTAGAGGATGCAGTATCGAGCAGAATATACGAATGGCTCTAGTTGTGTGCTTTTTGAAGCTCTGTTGGGAAAACAAAAGACAGGGGGCAATTAGCCTGGAGATGAGATACCTAGGAGAGGCCAGGGACGTCCTTGGTAGCATGAATGTAAAATCTGGGACTCAGGGCCTGGGGGTACCTGGCATGCCCATTACCAGTTTGTTGCTTCTTCACTTCAAGTCCGTGAGTTATTCCTAGCAGACATGATCTAGAACTTTCTGGAGAGTCTCATGTCTGACATTTCCGCCCTGTGCAACCCTGATAGTGCCACATTCAGTGTGTGTGTGTGTGTGTAGTAAATATGATAGATTAGGTTATATCAGTGGAGAACATGTCTGAAATCAGGTCTGAATTCATCTAGGGTGATCTTCCTGTATGGACCTAGCTTAAACAGCTGCTTCTCTGAATAGACTGGCCTATTCTGAGGAGAGGTGATGCACAGTGTAAAGGGAGTGCCTGGTGGGGGTGGGGATTTGAGTTGCAAGACAGCAGCTGGCTAAGCTTCCAGTCCTAGGCCTGGAAGGAAAAGATTTCTTCTGATCACCTCTTGGAAACATCGTATTCTAGTTGAGCCTCGGACAGACATGAGTCCCTCTGCCATCTTTGAGCCTTGTGAGATACTTAGCAGAAAACAATGACTGTGATTGATATTTCTAAGCCATAGACGCTGTGAGAAAATAAATTTGGGCTAAGCCACGGAGTTTGTGGTAATGTGTCATAGGGTAAAAATAAATTAGTATCCAAACATGAGTTAGTATGCCAAACCTTGTCAGCAGGGGGCGCTGCAGAAACACTGCAGGAGAAAGGGTTTTGCTCATCTCCCTTCTTGATTTGCTTGAACAGGGTCTGTGACTCTTGAGCCCCCTGGCTTCCTTAGCATCCAGCTCCTGAATGGCACTGCGGTATTTCCTAGGCTGCTGGACCTACTAACTTCTCGTGGGCAGTTTCTGTATGCATCCCTCAGTGCTGTCTTTTAATGAGTCACAGTGACACTTCCTTGTAGGTGACTTCCCCCAGTATTCTAGGACTTCTTAGGACATGGCACCTCAGAAAACTTTTCTGCTGTTCAGTGTGCAATGGTTATTTAGTTTCCAACCAGTTCTTGATCTTATCCTTGGTGGGGTCGGGCAGGATTTTATTGGAGACAGTATCTCATCCAGTGGTTATGGCTGTTCCCTACATCAGCAATCCGTGTAGTGCCTGGCCTCTTTATTTCTTACCAGACAGTCCCATATCGCCTCATTGTCTAGAACAGGAATTTTCCATAGTGTACTTTCTACTTTCAAACAGCTGTAGGTGTTTTCTCTTCCAGCTGGGACCTGGCACATGCACATATAGCTGGAGTCATATGAGGACTCTCGGTGGGGACCTGAAGCAGGATGCAGATCCACTCACTCCTCTAGCTGCCTCATGAGGCAAGGGAAGAGATGTCTCGATTTCCCATTTATGGCTCCCTTCCCGTCTCCCAACCTTGTGTCTCTACCAGTTCTTCCCTTGACAAAGATCCCATTGGAAAGCAGTTAACTCAGGGAGTGCAGTACTGTGGCTCTCGAGATAGCGGAGCATGGAAAGGCGAAGATGGCACCGAGGACAGCCAGGCCGGACAGCGCCCTTCAGTAGCCATTGATTCCACCAAGGTCATCGTGAGATCCGACAGACTGTGCTTAGTTAGTACTTTAGTGAACTAACAATTCTCTCCCTCATCCATGGCACACATAATAAGAGACTTCTCTGAAACCTTCCAAGGAAATAAAACATCCTGAAGTCTTCAGCTGTCAGTAAAGATAATGACTGTTACTATGCCCTTTCATTTAGTAAATTAAATGGGCAGTCTAGAAAAAAGTCCTCCAAGATGAAGTAAATGGCTTACCTTAAAGATAGCGCTTTCATAAAACTGATCAAAAGATGTTAACAAGAAACTCAGAGGCAAGTCAAAGACTAGGGCAATAATTTCGAAATTATTTGACCCACTGGCATTCTTTTAAATAAAAATGAACTGGAGACCTGACCACATCATATTAGAAAGATATCAAGGGATTAAAGAGATGGTTCCGTAGTTAACACTTTCTGCTCTTTGCAAAGGACACAGGTCTGGTTTCCAGCACTCATATAAGGTAGGTAGCTCATAACTACCTATAACCCTAATTCTAGAGGATCCAATGTGCTCCATGGCCTCTGCAGGCACCTGCATGTATGTGGTGAACACACACAGACACACTCAGGCAAACATACTTAAATGTAAAATAAAAAGTAGATAAATATCTAAAAAAAAAAAAAAAGAAATTGTTTTTGCAGTCAGTGAGTAAGTTCACCTTGTTCCTGGCACTAGCAAGCCTGCCTTTCCTTTTGTTTTGCCTCATTCTTCAAATAATTAACCAATACATTCAGCCTTGCCTGAAAAGAACACAAGAAAACATCAAAGAACAAACCCCCAGATACCAGTCATGGGGCCTCCTGATCAGTCATCTTTCTTCAGGGAGCAGAGAGATCTGAAAGTTGGTGACCTGAAGACACCGAAACACACCAAGAGAATCGCTACTAGATATCATGACTTTTCCCTCACCCACCCGGCTCTTTGTACATTAGACTCACCTGAGAACCAGGCTTTTGCCCCAGAAGTCACTATCCAGATGGCATTTGGATATGAGCCTTCTGTTTTATCACCACTAGCTTGCTTGTCAACAAAGCTGATTCTTTTCCTGCCGCCGTGTCTCCTGGGGTTTTATTGGTTGGCAGAAGAGTTATTGTAGAAGAGTGGGCTTTTCATGACTACAAATTTGGCTGGCCAACCAGAGGGTGTCCTTAGACTGGGGACTGTGCCCATTAGCTCCCACAGTGTCCAGGGTTCCTCAGTCTTGTTCCCTGTTCCTTAAGTTGGATGTCTTTCATACTGTGACGGAGTGAATCAAAGCCCCAGGAAAACCAATTGGCTGACTCTGGAGTTGGGTTAGTTACCTGGACATCTTGCTCAAGAATTCTCCTCACCTCCTTCTTGGCTCTCTTTCCCTTTTCCTTGTGGAGAAGGATGAGAGTGAGGGCTTTACTTGTTCTAGTTTCTGTTTGCTGCTGGCGTCTGCTCTGTCATTGTTTCTGTGTTGCTGCATGATGGGAAATACAACATCCATTCCCAGCAAGAGCCCTGTGGGTTTAGTTTTGAACAAGGGGGCTGAGAACAGCTACAGTACTGTGACACAAATGATAGCTTTAAACTGCATCAGTGCCTAGTCTCAGCATGCAAGTCTGAAGAGGAAGGGTTGGTAAAGGACTCTCTAACCATTATAACCACTCTAGAGTTAGACCTATTCTGCTTTAGGGGGTGGAGTGGGGTGGGGTGGGGAGAAGAGTTCCCCTCTGTGAAAGGCTTCATGTTACTCAGTCAAAACAACAAAGTGTTAAATAGAATTTTGTTAGGTTCAAAGGGCCAGATGGGAAAATGGATACTATCAGCTAGTAAAATGGAGAATGAAGAAGATGAAGACAGGCTTAATCCCTTTTCTCCTCTCTGTCCCACTTCCCCACATTACAGAGGAGCAGGGCAAATCATAGATAGTATTGCTATGTGGAACAGGGTTTCAAGTGTTCCCTGAGGTCATCAAAACACTGGATAGAGATTCTTCCTGGACACAACAAGGAACAAGATTCAAAGAAGTTGCACTGAGTACAGGCAATTTACAGTATGTCAATCCCCAATAGGAGCAAATGCCCACAAATAAATAGCTGAATATATATGTGAGTATACAATCCACTCTCCACTACTGATATATTTAACTGGAATAACAACATTCTATATTGACAGGATCCTGCACAAATGACTAAGCTTTTTAAAATCCATGTTTCTTTCCTTTATTTGTTTGCTACATATTAGCCCTTCATGGCCAATGCTTATACCTCCAAGAATGTCACCCTATGAGAGGACGGAAGAGCAGAGTAACAGATAAAGCCAGAGAGGAGGTTCATAAACTGCATCTAAGGCCCCTGCCAGTACTTTGGCAGCAAAAAAGCAGTTCCTACCACCAGGGTCACATGGAAACCCTACAACAATGGAGGTAGAGCTGACTAGAAACCTCTTCCAGTACATTTTAGCAGGATTAAGCAAAAGGGTTGTCTCAAGGTCAAGGAACCTCCATTACACCCAGGGAGGCTTACAGAGATCTTATGATGACCACTGGAACTTCCAGAGAGACTATACCAGAAAAGACACCCAAGACCTTGAATGCTTATAGTCATTAGTCTAGCTCTCACAGGCCAATGTATCCTAGACAGTTAAAAAATGTTACAAAATCACTCTTTCAGACTTTGAGTCTTTGGGTATAAATTTCTTTCTGCTTGTTTTGCTTTTAAGGTTTATGCTTCTTTTTTTTATTCTAACTTTTGAAAGCCTCACTAAAGCCTATGTTCAAACTTCAGGTATTATGTATACCTCTACATATAAAACTTATTTCTCATAGGTCTACCATACCTGTAAGGTGTTCCATGTCATGGCAATTGTCCCAGAGATGGAATACTTCTGAAGAATTAGAAGGAAAAGAGAAAAGTAACTTCTTAAATGGCTAGGGTCTTTGACATTGTACTAACCATTCATTCTTCTGTTGGCCTGACGCCTGGTGAGGACTTCTAGGCCACTAGCTCCTTCGGACCACTGCTCAAACTCAGGTCCATGACTGGATTGAGAAAAGCTGGGTACTTATGCCAGTAATTAGGTGGTTAGTACCCTAAGATACTCTGTGGCTACATGAACAACTTTGTAATCCTGGCTTTCCCCACATTAGTTGGGAAGATGTACAATAGGATACCCCTGAAAGCAAGAAAGATCCAAAGATATAATTTCCTGCATAGATGGATTTGATCTGTATAAAATTGATATTGTCATCTAGATTTGCCCTTCAGATAGGTCTGGAGACATAATGTGGCACATGGAAGCTCTAATCTCACCCATAAATCTCAAAATGGCGGGTGTTCAAGGGATTTCTTTAATCAATACAGAAGAAGCTTAATGAGAAGAGCTGTTTCTCCCAAACTGACTGGTATTAGTCATTTTAACTCACATCTGAAGGAACAACATATGTTATTATGATTGGCTATTCTTGGTTGTCAACTTGACAACATCAGGAGTTAACAAAAACTCCAACATGGAGAGATAATTTGAGCTGGAAGAGACATACCTTTAATCCCAATCTTGAGGTGGGAAGACACACTTTTAATCAAGATCGTTTGAGCTGGGAAACCCTACTTCTAATGTGGGCCTCATCTTCTGCTGGAAGCCTATACAATAAGGTCATGGAAGAAGGAAGGTTTTGCTTTTCGCCTGCTTGCTCTCACCTTGCTAGCAAGTCCAGTCCTTCACTGGCATTAGAGCCTACTTCTTAGAGATTCCAGTGTATGCTAAAGGCCAGCAGAGACATCCAGCCTCAT
The DNA here is from genome assembly GCA_019843815.1 of Montemys delectorum. Classification (NCBI taxonomy): domain Eukaryota; kingdom Metazoa; phylum Chordata; class Mammalia; order Rodentia; family Muridae; genus Montemys; species Montemys delectorum. The sequence goes on along the minus strand of JADRCD010164212.1, from coordinate 18,732 downwards.
GGGCTGAGCAACTACTAGATTCTTGGACTTTCCATTCACAGTCAACCACTGTTGAGTTAGTTGGACTGCAGTCTGTATGTCATCCTAATAAATCCCATATATATTTATAAATTAATTATAAATCTATATTTAGATATAGATTATTCTATAAGTTCTGTTACTCTAGAGAACCTGGACTAATACAGTGATTATATTGAAGTTGACTGTTGTATGTATATTTCAGATAATTTAGGGAAAATTGTCTCTTTAGACCTGTAGGAAGTATACACCCAAGTCAAGGGTATGACTGATGACTCCACTTTTAATCTAAGCCAATGGTTTTAAATTGTGGTCTGGGGGAAGCTCTCACTGAGTCTGTCCTGAATCACTTGCATGGGCCAGATGTGTGCTGTGAGATGTACTGTTGCAGTGGATGATTCCCTGCCTAAGGAAAGAATTAAACAAGGGATTATACAAAGAGGTCAATGTCAGGAGACATTAAAAAAAATAGAACTTTGTACTTCAAACATTTTTTTTATTGGCAGGTCTTTTTGTTCTACACACTGGGATATCACCATTATGTCCCTGTGCAGCAAGAGGAGCCTCTCTGCCTTTGCCCCATACAGTGATGGGATACACTGGCAGTGGGGGATGGAAGAGAAAGAAGGGGTTGACTCACACTAGCACCAATGTGTCCTTCATTCTTTGTTTTTCTTTGCTGCCGTATGCCTCACTCTCAAAATAATGAATCACTGCCATCATCCCTGACTGAAAAGAATAAAAGCAAACAGGAAGGAACATTCATCATGTGCCCTCTTAATCAGCAGCCTCTCAGGAATTTATTACAAAGCTGAAGGACCATTGCAATGCTCACCTGGCTATGGCTGATGTTAGACTCCACAGAGCCCCCCTACATAAAAGCTTTTATACCTAAGGCCTGCAGCAGGCTGGAATGGAGTGAAAGCCCTCCATTTTCCACCTACCAATTTGTTATGAGTACAGCCCTGTCTTTCTCCCATCGCCAACTTCATCTAATAACAGAACAAGATGTTCCACAGTTAGGGCCTCAGCTTTTGATGTGAGGGATATTTGCAAATTTTCCTACCTGGCAACTAAAGCACTTTGAAAACTAAATAGAAAATAAGGGTTGTTTCTTACTTACTTCTTTTAGCAGTTTTGAATGAGGTAGGATTGAATTAGCATAGTTAATTTAAATAAGTGTATTTAAGAGAAAAATCTGAGTATTAGACTGATTCACAATGCCCGTAGTCATTAAAATAATGTTTCTGCATAATACAGAGGGAGAATGGATCAGTAAGAGTAGCTGGATGCTTTGGTGTCTACACATAAGATTAACAGATGGATTTGTAAAAGCCCCTCAGCAGAGAAATCAGTCAGCACCTAATGAACAGAGTTATTTGAGTGAATGAACATTTACTACTGTTCTCATGAACAGCCTTAAAACAGATATTTCAAATGACTGTCACTCAGTATTTTGATTATTGATTTACTATCAGAATTGTAATTTTTTTCTTCTTATGTTAACATTTTAGTATTAGGTTTAAAAAGAAAGGTAAGCAAATGATCAAGGGACAAATTGAAATAGCTTACAAAGTGATGCAAACTCTTCCAAAATGTGGACCAACATGGGGTGTCATTGAGGCCATAGCACCCTCCTTCACTCCAGATCTGTTAATTCACGGTTTGCTCATTTAACTCTCCCCTTCCTCATCTATATTTCCTCTTCTCCCTCCTTCTTGCCTCCTGGGGCTCCCTCTCCTCCCTCTCCTCCTTCTGCTCCTCCCTCTTTCCTTTTCTTCTCTCTCCCCTTCCCCCTTCTCCTCCATCTTCAGTAGCTTCTTTAGTAAAGTTTAATGGAGCTCCTGAGATTGTACACTTACATAAAATGTGACAGTTTCAACATCTGCCATTTCAAGGGTAGCTTCAAGTACAGCGTGCTGTTTTATTGAGACTGAGCTGCATTCCTGGGGTCTTGGTGCAGCCCGTGTATGCTCTTTGGTTGGTGGATCAGTCTCTGAGAGCTCCAAGGGTCCAGGTTAGTTGACTCTGTTGGTCTTCTTGTGGAGTTCTTACCCCCTTCTTGGCCCTCAATCTTTCCTCCAACTCTTCCAGAAGAGTCCCCAAGCTTATAATCAAGGTTATTTAAACCAGGCTTGAAGCAGGTCTTTTGAAATTAAGTCCTTTGTTGTTTCTGTGTATTGCTGTGTACTTCAAAATCCTTCTCCTCACTCTTTCATAAGAGGAAACTTTTCACTCCGTCCAATGTGTGGGTTTCAGTCAGCTGCCAGGTAGAGCCTCTCAGAGGAAATTATGATAGGCTTCTGTCAGCAAGTATAACAGAGTATCATTAATATTGCCAGGGATCGGTTTTGCCTATGGGATGGGTCTTAAGTTGGGCTGGTTATTGGTTGGCCATTCCTTCAGTCTCTGCTCCATCTTTGTCCCTGCATTTCTTGCAGACAGGACAAAGTTGGGTCAAAAGTTTTGTGGGAGTGTTGGTATCCCAACCACTCCACTAGGGATCCTGCCTGACTACTGGCGGTGGCCTCTTCAGGTCCCATGTCCCCAGTGTTAGGCATCTCGGCTAAGGTTGCCCACACTGACTCCTGTGAACCTCCCCTATCCCAGGCCTCTGGGACTTCTTAGAGATTCTCCCTATCCCCATTCCCAGAAGCTGCAGATTTCCATTCATTCTCCTGGACCTCTGGACCTCTCTCCTTTCTCTCCCCACACCTTCTCCTGCCAACTGCCTCCATCCCTCCTGTCTCCTCTGCCACCCAACTCTCTTTCTTCCTCTGTCTCTTTTGCTTCCTATGCCTATTTTATTCTCCCTTTAAGTGAGATTTCAAGCATTCTCTCATGGGCCTTCCTTATTGTTTAACTTCTTTGGGTCTGTGGGAGTATATCATGGATATCCTATACATTACCACTAATATCCACTTACCAGTGAGTACATACTATGCATGTGGGTAACCTTACAAAGGATGATATTTTCTACTTCTATACATTTGCCTTCAAAATTCATTGTGTACTTGTTTTTAATAGCTGAATATTATTCCATTGTGTAAATGAACAACATTTTCTGTATTCATTCTTTGGTTGAGGGACATCTGGGTTGTTTCCAATTTCTGGCTACTATGAATAAAGTTGCTATGAATCTAGTGGAGCATGTGTCCTTGTGGTATGATGGAGCATCTTTTAGGTATATTCCCAGGAGTGGTAGGACTATTTCCTATTTTCTGAGAAACTGCTAGATTGATTTCCAGAGTGACTGTACAAGTTTGTAATCTCACCAGCAATGGAGGAGTTTTCTTCTTTCTCCACATCCATGCCAGCATGTGCTGTTGCTTGGGGTTTTGATCTCAGCCATTCTGATTGGTGTTAGGTAGGATCTCAGAGTTGTTTTAATTTGCATTTCCCGGATGACTAAGGATATTGGACATTTCCTCAAGTGCTTCTCAGCCATTTGAGATTCCTGTTGTGAGTTCTCTGTTTAGCTCTGTATCCCGTTTTTAATTGGGTTCTTTGGTTTGTTGGATTCTAACTTTTTGACCTCCTTATCAAGATCAGGCAAACTAAACAGTACCATAACCTCTAAGGAACTAGAAGCAGTCATTTAAAGTCTCCCAACCAAAAAAGCCCAGGACTTATGCAGGCATCTCTGTGGAGTCTAATTTCATCCTGACCTCAAGCTGTACTACAGAGCAATAGTAATAAAAACTTCATGGTATTGGTACATAAACAGACAGGTTGACCAATAGAGTTGAATTGAAGACTCAGAAATAAACCCACACATCTATGAACAATCTTGCAAAGAAGCCAAAACCATACAGTGGGAAAAAAAAGCATCTTTGACAAGTGGTACTGGTCTAACTGGTTGTCTTCATGTAGAAGGCGAATAGATCCATATCTATCCCCCTGCACAAAACTCAAGTCCAGAATTATAATTTTAAAAAAGAAAAAATTAAAAGAAATATAAAAAATGAACAAGACATGTTGCTCCCTCAAATGGAACCCAGTGGGGACTGAAGAGACGGATCAGCAGTTAGAATGCTTGTTATTCTTGCAGACCAGGCACCAAACTCATAAAAGTAAAACCGCAGCACTGAGAGTGAGCGTGGTGTAAGGATGACCTCCGTGGTCTTCTCCATCCTTCGGGGCTTTACCTCTGCAGGACTAGAGGCTCAGCTGCCAGCTTAGCTCCTGGTGCTTTATCCCCCAAGCCAGCTTATTGCATGAAACTGACATACATTGTAAGTTAATTCACAGAAAAGCAGAATTGCCAATCTTCTGGTACTCATTTGAATCATTTAGGCTCTCTAATTGAAACAGGTATTTACTTAACAAATTCAATTAATGCTGACAGCTCACTTAAGAGATCACACTAAGCTTTGTGGTCATGTGATCACAGCACTAAACTAATCACACTAGCAACATGTCTGGTGTATAAAATGCTTAGGTAGAGACTGTCATTTACCATACTGCTTTAGAGTATATATATTTCATATATTTCCTTGAATACTTGATTCTCATAAGAACTATAGCAAGGAATAGGTCTGATAGGAACATTATTTTTTTAAAATATTTTATTTATTTTGTGGTCTTTATCTTTTTTAAAAAATTATTTATTTATTATATGTGAGTACACTGCAGCTGTCTTCAGACACACCAGAAAAGGGCATCAGATCTCATTACAGATGGTTGTGAGACACCATGTGGTTGCTGGGAATTGAACTCAGGACCTCAGGAAGAACAGCCAGTGCTTTTAACCACTGAGCCATATCTCCAGCCCAGACCATTATTAAGTCTCATTTATTGACTTTAAAAAGGGCTCAGGAGGTTGGAAATTTTAAAAAACGGCTCAGAGGTTAAGAGATCCTTCTTTCAGAGGACTTGAGTTCAGTTCCCAGCACCACATCCAGGGGCTTAAGTCTGCCTGGAACTCCAGCTCCAGGTGGATGTAGCACCTATGGCCTCCCTGGGTGCCAGCACTCATGTACACGTATCCCTTCATAATTAAACATTAAATAAAATCTTTAAAAGTGTGGGAGGTCAGAGAAAATAGGCAACTTGAATAAGATATCACAACTGATAAAATGGACATCTATTGCTTTGTTTAAGGCAATTTTTCCTTTTGATATTAGCATTCAAACATTCATTTAAGGAACAAATTAGAATCTCCCCCACCCCAACACACACACACAACTTCTTTCATAAATGCCTAGAACAACCGTTTACGAAGGATTTCAACTTTTCCCTGTTATGTGGTCCTACACTGATCTTTCAGTGTCTTTTGTATCCCTCTGTTTGCCAAGACTGGTCTATAGGTAAGTACTGCATCCAATTGGAGTAATTTTTTTTGTTTTGTTTTGCTTTGTTTTTTCCTTTGTTTTTTGAGACAGGGTTTCTCCGTGTAGCCTTGGCTGGTCCAAGAACTCATTCTGTAGACCAGGCTGGCCTTGGAGTAATTTTTAAAGTGTTGTTGACCATTAGGAATAAGTTGGTTTTGGAGTAATTTTTAAAGTGTTGTTGACCATTAGGAATAAGTTGGTTTTGTCTGAAAGCTGCAAGGACAGGAAAAATCGGGGAATTTTTTTTCCTGCCTTACTGAGAGAGCTGCTTCAGTTGAAGCCCACAGAATGGAGGGTAGACGAGAGAACTTCAGAGAAAGAAGGGAAAGGATTCCTGATTTTACTCAAGGGATGCCTAGACTCAAACCCTGATGCCACATCAAGTACAGTGGATCAACCAATGTTGAGTTTTGTGCAGGTGAGTTTGGACTCTCCATTTTTACCGCCTCCAATTTTACTATAACCAAGATTATATATTTTTTATTCACTTTACATCCAGGTCGCTGCCCCTCTCCTGGTCGCCCCCTCCCACAATCCCTCTCTCCAGCACCCTTCCCCCTATCTTCTCCTCTGAGAAGGAGAACCCCCACCCTGGGAATCCCCCTCACCCTAGCATATCAAGTTCTGCAGGGCTAGGTGCATCCTCTCTCACTGAGGCTAGAGAAGGCAGCCCAGCTAGTAGAAGATATCCCACAGACAGGCAACAGCCCCTGCTCCAGTTGACCCACATGAAGACCAAGCTGTACGTCTGCTACATATATACAGGGAGGCCTAGGTCCAGCCCGTGTATGCTCTTTCAATGGTGGTTCAATCTCTGAGAGAGAGCTCCAAGGGTTCAGGTTAGTTGACCCTGTTGGTCTTCCTGTGGAGTTCCTGACCCTTCGGGATCCTCACTCCTTCCCCCAATACTTCATAAGAGTCCCCAAGCATATAACCAAGGTAATTTAAACCAGGCTTGAAGCAGGTCTTTTGACATTTCCAAGTCTTTTATTGTTTCCACTGCTGCACAACTTCAAAATGTTTTCCCTAAACATAATGCCCAAACTTATCAGGTGTTTCGTGGGAGATTTGAGAACCTTCTGTTTTCAGGAAGGTACAATTATAGAATCTCTTGAAATTCTCCTTCAAAAATTCTGTAGAGGGAATGGGAAAGAAATTAGTAAAAAGTAGTTGAAAACAGATGTCTCATAAAGACTATCATAAAATATAGAAAGCATTCTTAAAAATAAAAACATCAAAAAAGGCTGGAGAGATGGCTCAGCAGTTAAGAGCACTGACTGCTCTTCCAGAGGTCCTGAGTTCAATTCCCAGCAACCACATGGTGGCTCACAACCATCTGTAATGAGATCTGACGCCCTCTTCTGCTGTGTCTGAAGACAGTGACACTGTACTCACATATATAAAATAAATAAATCTTTAAAAATAACCACATAAATAATAAGAATAAAACCTGATTAAAGTAGGAAAAGATAGGAATTGACACTTCATCAAAGTGCAGATTGATAGTAGATAAGCAATGAAACGATGGTCCACGTCAGATGGCTGCACAGTAAGACAATGCACCATATTTACATATCCACTGCCATAGGCACAGTTCAGGGCTAGAGAGATGGCTCAATGGTTACCAGCACCGGTTGCTCTTACAGAGGACCCCTATTTTATTCCCAGCACCCACATGGCAGCTCACAACCTTCTAACTCCAGTTCTAGGGCATCTGACTCCCTCCTCTCATCTCTGTGCCACAGTATGCACATGGTGCTCAGGCACAGATACAAGCACAACACCTATACATACATGCTAAAAGGTAAATACATTTGTAAAAGCAACAAGGATCCTTACCACTGCTAAGGATGCAAGATGCGATATCATCTTAGAAGGGAACATGTCATTTGTCATTTTATCCTAAGATCCAGAAATCCTGCTCCTTCAAATTTATGCACCGAATTAGAAAACATATGTCCACACAAAAACCTGCACATGTGTGCTAATAACGTATTCTTTCATCACTTCCAGAACTTGGAAGCAACAAGATCTTTGTTCTTCCATGGACAGATACATGCATACTTATATCCATATAGACACACATACACGTATATGCATATAGGTATAGTATATATGTCGTGTGCATATTACACATATGTATATGATACATGTATGTATGTATCATATATGTATGTTATACATAAATATGCATATTCATTGTGTATTAATTAAATCAACAGTAAAAGACGAGGTATCATGAAAAGACTTGATGGAAATGTAAATATACATGCACATGGAGACAATCAGTCTAAAAAAAGGTTGCATACTGTATCATCCAACTATATGGCATTCTGAAAAGGCCACACTATGGAGACTAAATAAAGCTATCAGCGTTTGCCGGCTGTATTCGTTAGCTCTTCACTGATGTGAGTATAACTGAGAAAAGCCGTGTAAAGGAGGACGCTTTACTTTGGCTCTCATTTTCAATGGCTTTGGTCTGCGGTGGTCATTGATGGGTTCAGAAATTTTGATCTGCCACTGCAGGGAGGGCATGGTGAGCAATGCATTTCACACCTTGCAGTGATAGACTGAAAACAGATACACAATGTCTTCCTGCCGGACTTTTTTCCTGTGCTCTTAGTAACTTATCTTGGCTCCTGACCCATGGGAGGGTACTTACTACCTGCATTCAGGGAACATCTTCTACCATTTTTTCAGTGAAGTTGGTCTGGAAATACTCTCCCAGGTGCACCCCCAGAGGTGTGCTTAAGTAATCAAGGAGCTTCTGAATCCAATCCAGTTGACATTTAGAATCAATTATCATTCTTGAAGAGCATCAGGGGCAGCGGGATGATAAGAAACCTGACAATACTCAAGGCAGGGGAATTATTATGATAGTATGATGGTGCAGTGCTCATTGTATTAGTAACTGTCATGTGTTGTCTGAGCTCACCGAGAAACTGCCTCTGGAAGCAAAGACTATGCTCAGACAACCCACCTCCCCACATTCCAGAACCAAGCATGTATCCCTCAAAGGCCCCTTGCCTGGGTATAGACTGGCCTCTTAAACTTGGTGACAGGGATGGTAAACAGCCCAAGAGTAAAAACACCATGTCCTGAGAACATCGAGAAGATAATCCATTTCCAACAGAGGTTACTACTGTTTAACCCATGATATAAAATTCCTTGCAAGTGTGAAAGAGAAGCTAGGTATTCAGCCATGTGAGCCTGCTCCACAGAGAGAAAGCAATGGGTCAGGAACTTCAGCGGAGTGCTTCTACTTTCCCAGATGTTTTCTGCTGGAGCTCCCAATTTGATGATGTTACCTCTATCTGTGGCTATTTTTTCTTCTACTTGGGAAACTCAGCTTTACATAAGGGGACACTCTACTAAGCCTGGGACTCTCAATGGGAAACTTCAGCTGGCCACCATAATGGGACTTCCACAGTCAATTTCTATTGAAAATGTTGTACTGCTAATCTGAGGATGTTTGTGCTCTTTATGTATCTATCATTCCATCATCCACCCACCCACCTGCTATTTATTTTTTTAATTTGGCTTTCTATACACTTAGTAAACATTCACTCAAAACCAAAACTTTGGCTATTGTAGATTATTGAATGGACAATACAATGTTATACATTTTTCAATGCATACTATGTAACTTCAAGAAGGAACTCTAACACAAACTATGGCATTTGGTACATAGCAATGTTTCTGGAACCAGAATTCTATTTTTAGCATAGCCACTTAAGGTGCCTAGTTCAATCTTAAAAGGTATTACATTATAGTATTTGGGGTACATAACTTTCATATGTAAAAGAAAATGGGAAAACTAAAGACTCTTCAAAAGACACAACCAACTCAATAAACTGTTGCGTTCTTTGCAATCAAATTTTAGCAGTTGCTTTGAGCTCTGTGTCACATACAGAGGGTCCTTAACAAACAAGTGGCACATTGAATTGCAATCTGTAAAAGAAAAAGATGGAAAAGATCAGAGAGAAAAGCAAGATGAATCTGGTACAAACTCCTTGTTTATATAGGTGATTTTGTTATAGTAAGTTAAAATGTTGAAAATAATATTAAAATTCCTAACAAGAATTCTCCTTATAGAAAAACAAATCATAAAGACAGGAGGACATAACAGTTTATTTCATCCATTAAATTTAAATAACCAGTATTGAAAATTTCATGAAATGTACTTAATACTGGCTAAAGAGATGGAAGCAGCCAAGGACAACTCATAGGATATGGTTCTATTCGAAAGGCCCCAACTACACTGTTAGTACATAAAATTTATAACCAAGCAGGAGTGTTTTATCAGGTTTACCATGTTGTAAAATTCAGACTTTGGAAATTACAGATATTTGGAATTAGGGGCTAGGGCATCAATAGCTCACCAATTAGCCAATTTATCGAGGATTATTTTGGTTCTCTGCGCATAAGAGTTTCTATTTGGCATTCTTAATCCAAAAGAAGAAAACATGAAATAATGAATGCAAGGAGGAACTCAGTGCTAAATGGCAGGAGGATGTTTGTCATTGTGAAATGCCATCACTGTGACTTCTGGATGAAAGGGGGGAGTGAGATAATGAATGGCGTCCACAGTAAAGGTGTGTTTGAGTGTGCTGGCTCATGTCTGTAATCACTTTCCTGGAAGGCACAGACAGGAGGACCAGGAATTCAAGGTCAGTCCTAATTACATATTGAGTCTAAGGCCAGTCTAGGCTACACGACACCTCACCTCGTGGAACAAAACAATAAAAAAAAAGAGATATTATTCTAGAGCACTTAAAAGATGAATAGGCCTTTGAAAAAGGTACTCCAGTTTGAAGCAAGCACAGGAGCAAGCACACTGCACACATGGACAGCTTATAATGCCCAGATTGCATAAGGCGTTTGAAGAGTAGTATACTGTTTTCCTATGTGTATGGCAACACTAATTAGTACACATTCCACAATTCAGCAACCTCACAGGGATAAAAATCCTAGTAACTCACAGGGTTGAGTGAGTTTCATTACAAAAGCTTTAGGGTAGGAATTGGTTCCCTTATGTTTTTCTGGAGGTCACCCATCATCTAGACTGATGACTCCCTTCCTCTGTCTTCAAACCCATCACTGTTTAATCATTCTTTATAATCAAAAATTTCTTTTGAGACACTCCCATCCCATCAGTTTTAAAGACTGTTACCTTGGGCCCGTGGAGTACCCTTCCTATTTTAAGGTTGTGTTAACTTGTAGCTTTTATTCGCTGCAGTGCACCCTAATATATTTAGAGGTCTCAAGGATTAGTCTGTGGACATTCTATCGTGGAGAGTTGAAAAGTTACTCTTGAAAAGTGGCTAAAGTGAAACTGAACATATTGATGGGGACAATAGGGAGCCAGTGCATTTCAGAGGCATGACTCATTTGTTTATTTATATTCACTTTTTTGGAGATAGCTTTGGAAAACTGAACAGGTAATCCAAGGAACAACATTAGATGCTACTAGAGGTTAGTGTTTACAAAAGGATAAAGGATCGTTACATTTGCTGTGGAGCTGACTCTGTCCAGGTCTCCATACTTTCCTTTAGAACTCATGATGTCATCGTACAGGATCTCAGCAGGTGCTTTTGGTAATTTGACTTAATTTGTTCAATTGATGTTCCAAGAGAACCCTTACGTCATTTCCAAGCACTGGAAGAGATCCTAAGCAATGCTCAAGCTCAGAGTTCGTATTGACTAACTTAGCGGTCCGTGTTATTAAGGCTCTCGCTTAAATTGGACACAACACTGGAGAGAGTCACACGGTTAGGGCGACATCCGGCCCTCTAAGCGTTCTTCCGGCTCCCGCGGGCCACCCTCTGTGAACCCTAACCCGCACGCACGCGCACAGCTGCGCCAACGACAATGACGCGGGGGCGGGCTTTCCAGACCGGCGGTTACGTGCTGCGACGGAAAGCGACGTTTTCCGCTTTCGTCACTTCCGTGTGCATCGGCGGCTTTCGTCCGGCTGGACTCCGGAACCTGTTAGGTTCTTTTGCCTTTGCCTCTGGCTTCGCCACACTCTTCGCCCCTCGCAGCGCTCAGTGCGGTGCCATGAGTGTTCCTGAGCCACCGCCTCGGGACGGGGTCCTTACGGGGCCCTCCGACAGCCTGGAGGCCGGCGAGCCCACGCCGGGTACGGCTGTTTTGCGGGGCGACTGCCCACAGGGGCCGGGACCGAGTGGGTGGGACTCAGCGCAGGCTCCCCTCGCCCTGGCTAGGCAACCTGGGTCCCGCGAGGAGTTGCACTCGTGGGTGCGGTTTGTGTTAAAAGGTTTGAGTTTGTGTGGCTCTTCAACTGTTTGCCACAGGATTAGTGGTTGGTGATGAGTTTGTCTGAGAGAAGGTCGATTTTTAGAAAACTGTACAGTATTGTCATGAAATACTCCGACTTCCATGGTGGTATGACTTCAACCGATGCTCCAGCAGCCGTCCTCACAGTTCCAGAAGAAATTTAAGCATTATTGCCCGAAGGCGTCCGTTGAACGAAACAGTTAATTTGCTGTATAGCGAGACAGGCACTGTTTATGTATACTATCGTTTTTGTGAGTTTGAGACCACCACTCAAACCATTTTCTGTGAGCATTGGTTCATATGAGGGACGCTAGATGGACCTTCTAAAAATAATCTCTGCGTTTCAGAAATAGGAAGCTACAAATCACTAAGCATTTCCTGGCCGTGCTTTTCTTTAATGACGCATCCCTTTCATGACTTGTTGAGCCACATCAGTAAATACCCTGTAGTACCTACTTGGAGCTTGGGCCTCTCTCTCCCTTCCCCTCCCCTCTCCCTCTTCTTTCCTCCCTTCCTCTCTCTTTCTGCACGTAATACATGAGTGGCATGCATATAAATATAAGCAGATGCCAGAGAGTAGGGCAGAGATAGGGATATATGCTAGCTACAGGTTCAACTAAGACTTTTTTCATGCTAAGCAAGTGCTCTACTACAGAGCTAGATTCCTTAGCCTCAGATGTCTGATCTTCTTGTTAATGGTGTGAGCTTACTCTCCCATGAAACTGAAATTGCGCTCTTGGATTCAGTTCCCTCAGTTTCATGTAAGAGATTTCCACAGTGCATTAGCATCTCCCGATTGTGTTTGCACCCTGGTGCCAACAGTTGTAAAGCTACCACCTCTAGTCTCTTCTCACGTCATGTGTCCATTGATATACCTTTACTGCCCCAAGACAAGCTTGTCATGAATCCTTAGAATCCTAAAATGGCTTCTTGACACTTACTGAGATTCCCATAGAATTGGCATTCAGGGATCCCCACAGGCTGGCTCATGGTGTATTATTAATAGCTCACTGTCGCTTCTCTGTGCATGGCCTTGCTGTTCATCCTTGCCTTTTCTCATTCTGTTTCCTTAACAATGTTGCATCCCTTTCGCTCCTATCAGACTTGTATCCATGTGGAAGTGGTGGCCAAAGTCCAAGTTTGGGCTGTCTTTTAAGAGGGTTTTTGCAGTGTCAAAGATGGACACATGTTCTGTCCCAACTCTTTTCTAAGAATGTCTCCCATAGCAGCATTGTTTATTGAAAAGTGAAAATAGTGTAATCTATCCAAAGGAGATTGAGTGAAGTACTATAGAATTTTGTTCTTTTGAGATGAACAAAGTAGATCCATATACCTTGCTAAAAAAGGTACTTATGATGTGTTTAAGAAATACTTATGATGTGTTTAAGAGAAAACTTGCCATGTGGTGTAGCACATGCCAGCACTTAGGAAGCTGAAGCAGGAGCAAGGCCAGCCTTTGGTAGACTCTGTCTTAAAACAGACAGACAGACAAATAGAAGAACCTCAGAACAGTGTGATAAGAAGATTATGTGCATGCTGGGTAAAGACAGTTTCTGGCCATTTATGTGAGAAAACTGCAGAGTGACTCCACTAGAGTTAGATCATGCTTTTTAAGTTGTGTCTTTTCCCATGAGTTTATGTTTTTATAATGATTAACAAAGAGAACAGAAGATGGGGTGGGCATTCAGCGTCTTCAACACCCAGCCTTCCTTAGAAATCATCTCAGACTGTCAGATTCCACAACAGTTTTTGTAATGACTGTGTATACTCCCCTGTATTGTGCACTCAGGAAGGAGAGTTTGCTTTATTTATTGTTGTGACTAAGAAATTAACACACAGTAGGTGTTCAGGGCACATACATTGTATGAATATGGTAAGAACCCGTTTTTCTTTAAGAACTGTGTTTCTTCTTCTTTTTTAATTTTAATTTAATTTAATTTTATTTATTTTTCGAGACAGGGTTTCTCTGTGTAGCCCTGGCTATCCTGGAACTCACTTTGTAGACCAGGCTGGCCTTGAACTCAGAAATCCACCCGCCTCAGCCTCCCAAGTGCTGGGATTAAAGGCGAGTGATTAACGGCGTGAGCCACCACCGCCCGGCTGTTCCCTGGTTCTTACTTGACTATAATTGACAACAGGTGTTTCAGAAGTTAACTAGGAAATGCTTTCTGGGTATGATTTTAGTGAATATTTTACCTTATATCATGCAAAATAAATAATTGTAAAAACCTTATAACCATTCGTTGACCCCACTTTGAAACTGTTGTGTACTGTTTTTTTTTTGGGGGGGGTGGGGGAGAACAGTAATTGGTGGTGTTTACCTTAGACGTTTGAGTGCCTGGAAAAGGATGTAGCGTCATTCCTGGCAGCAGGTCAAGACTAGGCCTCGGCACAATCAGAGCACTATTTCCTATAGCAGATTAGGTTATGGAATGTTGAATTGAATTGCGTCATCACATCACTGAACTTGTGTTAATAGTCCTGGGGCCCCATCTCCCAGGTGACTTTCCTAGTTTTGGCCCTGGTCCACAGAAAGTGCTGTGTCTTAATTAACAAATGACAAAACAACACCCTTTACATGTAAATATATTAAGCAAAAAGCCTTTCTTTTGAGTTTAAAACAGGGTTTTGGGTATTGCATTTTTGTTTATGTAATTTCTTTAACAATTTTTATTTTTTTGTCTGTTTGGTTTTGAGCCTAGCCTTTAATAGTTAAGCTAACTCTCCAGTCCTCTCTGTAAGTTTTTAATTTCTTTATTTGTGTGTGTGTGTGTGTGTGTGTGTGTGTGTGTGTGTGAAAGAGAGACAGAGAGAGAGAGAGAAAGAAAGAGAAGAGGGTAAGAGATGATGTCACTGTATTCCTGTGAAACTCAGAGAACAGTTTTCAGGAGTCTGTTCTGTCCTGTGGTTTCAGGGATGGATGTCAGAAGGTCAGGGTTACATAGCAAGGACGGTTACCCACTGAGCTGCTTCACCAGCCTCTGTCTCTGTTATTTATGCATATTTTTAAAAGCATTAATGTATTAAGAATTTCTTAATTCAGTAGGTGTTAACTCATCCTTCAGCCTGACTCATTTAACAAAATACATAAACATGTAAAATTTGAATATACCTTTTGCCCAGATGTGGTAATACATGGTTCAGGAAGCTGAGGCAGAGGGATTGAGAGTTCTAGGCCAGCATGGGCTACACAGGGAAACCTTGCCTCAAAATAAGAAATACTCAAAACAACACAGAAGCACTTTTTGTTCTTTTTTTTTAACCATGTTTTAGAGAAAGCTTAGAAGGTATACATTTAAAAGAAGTGACTGTAGTTAGGAGAGGGTTTGGGCCTTTAGCTCCCTGTGGGCTGCTTCTCTCCTTCCTGCTTGAGCTCCCCTAGCTTTCTTACCTGCAACTGTGTAGTGCTTCCTAAATTTGTTTTTCTCTTGAGCACAGGCTTAAGCGACACGTCTCCAGACGAAGGACTGATAGAGGACTTCCCTGTGGAGGACAGAGCTGTAGAGCACCTGGTGGGAGGCCTGCTGTCCCACTACTTACCAGATCTGCAGAGGTCCAAGCGAGCGCTCCAGGAACTCACGTAAGTCAGCAGAAAGCCAGCTGCTCGTCAGTTCCTTCTTCTGTGTAGTTAGATGTCTCCTAATAATCTCATGGAGTATGAGTAAACC
The DNA here is from genome assembly GCA_019843815.1 of Montemys delectorum. NCBI lineage: Eukaryota > Metazoa > Chordata > Mammalia > Rodentia > Muridae > Montemys > Montemys delectorum. Next base: position 3,413 of record JADRCD010164212.1, on the reverse strand, counting down.
AGCCTAGATGTCAGAAGAGAAGTGATCCTCCTAGAGAACCTGGTTTCTGTGCAGTAGAATTTGAGAGTGAGTGGTCCTTGGATGACTTTGGCTCACTCGTGTGTTTGAGTGAATTGGTCTGTTCACTCTGAAGTGTTTAGAGTAGTTGGAGTTTTGTGTCCTTGTAATGCAATCCTATCAGCAGTGATGACTGACTCTTGACGAACAATTCTTGTAATTTGTTCCCTTTTTTTCTTGTTTGATGTGGCTGGTGGCTTTTCTGAAGCTGTTGTTTTCATGTTTACTCTCTAGTCCTCCCCCCCCCCCCCCCCCCCCGCCCTACCTGTCTCTGTTTTCCAGTTGTGAACCCGTGGGTTTTGCTGTCTTGTTTTTGGCAAGTTGCTGGGTATTTTGTTCTCCATGATGTACTTCCTAGTCTGTCCTATGAAGGGAGAGACTAGTGAGTGACCTGCAGGTCTGCAGACCCAGGCCTGATGACGGACACGTGATTGCTAATTCATGCGTCATCACAGCTCTCTGTTTTGCTGCAAACCACCTCATATTCTCCTTTAAAATGCTCATTTAGGTGAGCATATGGCTCTGGGAGGAACGAGAAGGAAGTTAGCTTCTCCCCTTCCATAGGATTTGAATCTAAAGGTTAACAAACCCTTGAAGTTGTCTTCTCTGACCTTCTGCCTGTAAATGACATTTAGGTCAAGGGAAGCAACTTGAGTACCTAAGAGCACACAGCTGTGAGAGAAAGGCCACATGTGGTTCCCAGTCCTGTGACTCTTACGGAGCTGCTCACTGATCCTTGAGGAAATACTGTCCCTCAGTACTGCATCTTTTTCAAGTCTAAATTAGGAAATTCTTGGTTTCTAGTTTACTTTTGGGGATGCGTAGAAAATTGAGTTTCATGAGCAAAATATTATAAAAGAGCTTTTGGTGTGATAATGCAGAATGTTGCTGAAACAGTAAAATACTCTGCAATAATCTGATTATTTTAGTTATTAAAGTCTGAAATTGTGTCAAGAATAAAGTATACACTTAGTTTATAGAATATATCTTTGAAATGTAATATTGGAAAGGTAGGTGAATCTTGGAGAGGTAGTGTATTGCCAGCTGGATTTCCAGCTTTTCCCTTTAGACAGAATGAATGTGATTCTGTGAAAAGAAGCAATACTGAGAAAATGTAAAATTTGCTTTGGCTGTGTGCTTTTGTTTCAGACAGAACCAAGTTGTGTTACTAGATACACTGGAACAAGAGATTTCAAAATTTAAAGAATGCCACTCCATGTTGGACATCAATGCTTTGGTAAGTATGATTCTGCTTGTCTAACTTAATGAGCTCTGATTTTAGAAAAACTTTGTACTTCTGCATTTTGATGATCTTATACTCTAACTTTTATGTGTAGAATTTGTCTTTTTAACAAATCCCGATTGTTTTATTAGAATTCCTGGTGGTTGTTGCCTTTCATATGCTGAACATGTATTAGGAAATTCAACTTATTTGTATCATGGAGAAGGTCTCATGAAATGATGACATAAGAGGAAAACAGAAAGTAAGGGATATTTGAGGCACTGTTTCTACCACCAAGGAAAGTGCAGGCCCTTTTGAAGGGCTAATTTGGTGGTCTCTACCTTTTTTTTTTTTGAAAAATATTTATTTATTTATTATTTGTGAGTACACTGTAGCTGTTTTCAGACACTCCAGAAGAGGGCGTCAGATCTCATTACGGATGGTTGTGAGCCACCATGTGGTTGCTGGGATTTGAACTCAGGACCTCTAGAAGAGCAGTCAGTGCTCTTAACTGCTGAGCCATCTCTCCAGCCCAATGTGGTCTCTTAATTAACATTTAATTATCAGTTTTCCTGGTGCCGTGATGAGATGGGCACCTCGAAGATGAGTAGTTAGTTAGAAATTGAATTTCACTAGAAGCTGGTAAAAGAAGAACAGATAGTCTTTAAGAAAACAGACTTAGCATAAGCAAGGCCATGTTGCTCCTTTCCCTCTCTGGACATTAGCAACTGCTTGTCTGCATGACTTGCAAGGATTCCTATATTTACACCTCAGAAGTAGACCTCTTACTAGACAGAGGTGGGTTAGGATTGTTCCCCTTTCTGGTGTAGAGCGCAGCCTTCTCGGCGGCTCACTGACTCCTTGTGGAGGAGTGAGCATGGCCACACTGACTCCCTTGTCCTTCCCCTGACTTCACGCTGTGATCGGATGGGTGTTTGTTACAAGTGAAAGTTGAATAAAGGAGCAGGATTCTGTTGCATCAGCCTGGAAGGACAGAATTGAGTTTTTCACCAATTTCTTGTCTTTGCCCAAGAGTGGTTTTAATTCTCATGTAGGAATGGGAACAGGAAGGCCCTGAATGATGCACACAGAGGGTCTGTGAACTGATTTGACTTGCTGCTGTGAGTGGTAGCTACTCTCTGCAAGCCCACCTCTCATTCTTTCTCTCCGTGTTGTCTGGAATAAGGTTCCTTTCCCATTCTTTCTCCCACCTGTCTTGACCTCCATCATCCTTCAGCTTCTCCCAACAGGAGACTTCCCTTTTAGCTTCTGGCTGAGACGCAGAATGTGACTCTGGGAAAGTAGTGCATGTCCATTAGTGGCTGTGTTGTCATTCTGACTTCAAGAGGCATAGCTGAGTTTGTTCTCTCAGAGTCTGGACACCAGCTGGGTTTCCCTGACAGGAAGACACCACTCATATACTGGCATGTTCTCTCAAAAAGACTGTAGTGACTGTTATAATTTTTAGATTATGTGGCATGTTTTTGAAGCAAAACGTTGTTTATAGCCTATTTAATATAAATGTCTGTTTTATGTTTAATAAACCTTTTTTGAGAGGAAAGACAGAGTCAATGAGAGACAGCGCCCCACCCGCCGTGTGTGTGTGTGTGTGTGTGTGTGTGTGTGTGTGTGTGTGTAGCCCTGGCTGGCCTGGAACTTAATATATAGACCAAGCTGGTTTTAAACTCACACAGACCTACCTGTCTCTGCCTCATGAGTGCTGGAAATATTTTTGTCAACTGAATTGAATCAGATATTTTCAAAATTCTGCTAATGGTTGAGTGAAATCTGTATCGTAGAATTTTAAATACGACCATAATTGAGGCTCTAAATTCCAGCTCAGAAGGATGAACTATAGGTGTTGACACACTTGCATTCTTGGCATTTCATCCCGTCTACTCTGACTCTGTTAAGTTCACGGAAGCGAAGCACTATCATGCCAAGCTGGTGAATATAAGGAAAGAGATGCTGATGCTCCACGAGAAGACATCCAAGTTGAAAGTGAGTGGGAAAGCCTCCTCATCCTCTTAAAACTGCAAGTTTGTTTCTCTTCAGTATTTGTTTAGACTTTTTATACTTCTGTATACAGTAAGATATGAACTCATGCTACATTGTTCCCCTCTAAAAATGAAGT
>JADRCD010164202.1:0-19519 GCA_019843815.1 Montemys delectorum | reverse complement strand
CTCCTCCCGCAGCTAAAAAAACCTCGAGAATCGCCTAAAGGAAAGGAAAAAAAAAAAAATGAAAAAAAAAAATTAGCCACGACCCCTTAGGGGGCTAGGGGGCGTCACCCGCTCCCCACTCGGCGCCGAGGAGGGAAACCAACCCCGGCCGCCGCTCCCCGCGCCACCGCTGCCGCCACCGGCTGCAGCTCCAGCCGTCCGGTCCGCCCGCTTCTCCCCTTTATATAGCGAGCCGACAAGCTGCGCGAGCCGCCGCCGCCGCTGCCGCCGAGAGACAGGGCGGAGGGAGGGAGGGGCGGAAAAGGCGGGGCCGGCGGGGGGCGGGGCCGGGCGCGAGACACCGCGAGAGCCGCGTGCGCACGCGCGCCGGGGCGTCGCCAGGCGCCGGGGGTTGGGGGCGGGGCCCGGAGTAAAGAAGGCGCACCGCCGCCGCCTTCCCCGTCTCCCTCCCCCCGCCCCCCAGGTCTCGCGGGATCACGTGGTCTGCACCCTGGCGGAAGCGTTCCGCGGCGGTGGTGGCGGTGGCGGTGGTCCCTCCCCGCCCCACTGCCCCGCGCGTTGGCGGGTTGGCCCGGGAGGCGTCCCTGGAGGAGGGTTGGTTTATGTAGGCCACCCGGAGTTCGAGGAGCCCTAGGCCTGCGTCGCGGGGGTGGGGGGTGGAGGACGGGGACGCGCAGCCGCTCCGGTGGAGCGGAGAAGTGGGAGTAGCCGCCGATGCTTCCAGGGCTCTCCCTGCCTGGGGTTGCGGAGGCTGCGGAGGGACGGCGTGTCACGTGGGGCGGCTTCCGGCTCCCGCGCGCGCTGGGGCTTGGGACGGTTTTGAAATGCGGAGTCATCTTTTGATTCGCGAGCTCCGATCGGACGAGGAGGAAGTTCGCGCCTCTTGCTGAGGACAGACCTCGTGAAGTTGTGGATCTAAGTCCGAAGGAAAGGAGAGCTTTGTGCTCGCTGGATCTCCTTTACGGAATTAGGGACGCCTAGAGGTGTTTTCAGCCGTCTGTACAGAATTGCTTAAGGTGGTTTGGCCAAAGATGCCCCCAAAGATTCAGCCTCTACCTACTCTTTATATGACTTCTTCAGGTGGTTGAAATGACATTAAAAAAAGAAAATGAACTCGGGTACAACTGCTAGACTGTGGACTCCCTGACATACAGTACTGCTTTGTTTTTTTGAATGTTACCAGAGTGCTGTGATTTGCACACTGGCCAGCACACCGTGACTAACCACATCTGAAACCCATGCCCTTGACTCACCAGTTTGCCTGGCCTGTCACAAGAGATCAGGCAGAGTTCGTCGGTATCTTGAAGTGCAATTCATGGGGAGTTTGACCTGTGACGTGCAAGCAAATCCTGGCTTTGTATCAATATTTCACGGCACAGATTCCTGTATGGTAGGCAGAAATTAACACTGCCACTTTTCCTGGTCCTAGGAATTTGGGGACAAATAAAATGTAATGTGGACGGGTGAATTTTATATACAGAAAGCAACCAAACAATATTCTGTGCCAGTGAAGCCAGATATATGGAATATCAAAGACTAGTAGAGCAGGGAAAGACGACAGTGTCCCATGACCTCAGGAAGTGGGATTAGAAAAGACCGGCCCTGCATACTGAGATGCTGGACATGATATCGTCTCTTGAGAGTTGTTTGTTTGTTTGTTTGTTTGTTTTTCCAGCACAGGGTTTCTCTGTGTATCCCTGGCTTTCCTGTAACTCAAGAGTTCTGCCAGCCTCTGTTTTCCCAGTGCTGGGATCAAAGGCGCGACACCACACGTGACTCTAGGATTTCTTTAACATTAGTTCCATTTGTTTCTTTAACTTTTTTTTTTCTTTTCTCTTTTTTGTTTGTTTGAGAGAGTCTACAAGTTCCAGGACTGCATAGAATCCCTGTAGACCTAGTTGACCTTGAACTCACAGAGATCCACCTCCCTCTGCCCTCTGAGTGCTGACATTAAAGGCAAGTGCCACATTACATTTGGCCACTAAATAGTGGCTCAGCAGTTCCCTGCACAGGTGTGTCTGGTCTGGAGCACCAGAAAATAATTCACAGGACATAAGTATTTGAAATTGTGATCCAAACTTTTTTTAAAAAAATATTTTGGTTACAATTATCGTTAAAAAAAAAAAAAAAAAAAAAAAAACAAGGAGGCCCACTCCCAGTGGGCCTCACTCTGCTATTTTAAGACTCTGTGCACATACATACTGGGAACGTTTTGCACCTAGTTTTTTCTTCTGCCACTTGATACTCTTGACTAAAATGATGAGGTGTTTTGCCATCCGTGAAGGCTAAGACCACTGAAGAAAGCTTGGGAGAGAATCTCTAATCTCCTCACTCTACAGACTTAAATCTTCAGAAGAGACTGATTAGATCTATGTTGTAAGGTCTGATGTGTGAAAGGAGTGTTAGCTGGATTTCTTAAGAAGGATTCCTCGAGGAGCTTAAGAGATGGCTCCGCAGTTAAAAGTGCTTGCTGTTCTTCCTGAAGACATTGTCACATCAGGGAGTCTCAGCCAGCACGGCTCCAGCTCCTGAAGTACCTGAACACACAAGTGCAGGGATACACACACATATACACAAATAAAAATAAACGTCTAGACAAAAACAGTACGATCAGACTACTGGAGGCCCTATCGAAGTCTATACAGTCTAGATTGCAACAATGCCCACCTTTCCAGTGCCTCTAAGAAACCACCAAGGATTCCATGGCAGTGTATTGTTTCTACTTCTTCACTTAGCTCAAGTACCCCTTCAATCACAGTGAATGTGCATCAACCATCTTCAGATACATTCTGATCTTGTATCAAAATTCTGGAACTTAAATGTTTAACTTCCAAGACAAGACTGTCCAGAAAACACTCAAGCAAAACTGCATTTTTATTTTATTTTATTTTATTTTATTTTTTGGTTTTGGTTTTGGTTTTGGTTTTTCGAGACAGAGTTTCTCTGTATAACCCCGGCTGTCCTGGAACTCACTCTGTAGACCAGGCTGGCCTCGAACTCAGAAATCGGTCTCTGCCTCCCAAGTGCTGGGAGTAAAGGTGTGCACCACCACTGCCTGGCGCATCATATTTATTTTTAACTGACCCTTTTCCTTTCTTCTAAAGCTTGAATGAGGGGCTGGCGAGATGGCTCAGCGAGTAAGAGCACTGACTGTTCTTCCAAAGGTCCTGAGTTCAAACCCCAGCAACCACCTATAATGAGATCTTACTCCCTCCTCTGGTGTGTCTGAAGACAGCTACAGTATACTTATTTAAAACAATAAATAAATCTTTGGGCCAGAGCGAGCAGGGAATTAGCAAGCAGAGTTGACCTGAGAGAGCAGAGGTCCTAAAAAATTCAATTCCCAAAAACCACGTGAAGGCTCACAACCATGTCTGTACAGCTACTCACATACATAAAATAAATCTTTTTTTAAAAAATTTATTTATTATATATAAGTACACTATAGCTGTCTTCAGACACATCAGCAGAGGGCATCAGATCTCGTTACGGATGGTTGTGAGCCACCATGTGGTTGCTGGGATTTGAACTCAGGACCTTTGGAAGAGCAATTGGTGCTCTTAACCACTGAGCCATCTCTCCAGCCCAAAATAAATAAATCTTAAAAAAAAATAAAGCTTGAATGACTTCTAATTTTAATAATCCTTTATATGAAACATACTGAATTTCCAATTTTGAGTTTATATTTTTAATGTATGTAGACTTCTTTTTTTGTAATGAGTATCTTTCTCTAACTTCAAAATATTTTATATAGGCAGATAAAAGTATCGTATAAGCCAGGGATGGTAGGTATACCTTTGATCTCAGACAGAGGCAGGAGGATCTCTGTGAGTTCCAGGACAGCCAGGAGTACATAGAGCCTGTCTCAAACAGGGAAAAACAAAACAAAACAAAACAAAAAACCCAGCAACAACAAAAAACCCTGTATATTCTGGAGACCAGGACCTCCTTGATGATGCCCAGATGGTTAAAATGATCCTTACCATGGTCTACAGATTGAAATGCTAATCTCTTGATAACATGGGAGAGAAGAAATACATATTTAGCAAAATACAAAGCAGAAACCAAATTCTCTTGTACTGAGTCTTAAGACTCATGATGAGCTGGGTGAAGTCAACTTGGCGGCGACAAGTACCCGTAGTGCCGAGATTGCCTGTGCTATTTCTGGGCCAATGCTTTTTAGAAGTTTCTGTTTTCTAGTTTTAAGCCACAAGCAGGAAAAGCCTTCCTTAAAACCAGAACAAAGCCTCAATGTTTTACTTTATAAAATTTGCATCTCAAAGAGCTTCAAAACTGACCAATCCAGTACCTTCGAGTAACACTTGTTTTTTGAATTATGATCTTGAGCTATTTTTTTCACTAAGAGGAATCAAGGTTGCTTGGAGATAGTACTGATGCTGTAACAGGTCCCCAGATCTTAGCACAACTGACTCCATGATGAAAGTACTGTTGAGACCATAAAACTCAGCACCACCAGCCAAAACAAAGACCTAATCTTTCAAAGTCCATAGAAAAATCTCTAAAGTACTAACCTTGTTTTTTAGGTTCTATACTTTTTTGCTAACTGCTTGTTAACTGAAGTATGACAAACCAAGGTATGGTTTTTGAGGTTAAAAGCTCACCCTGACAAAAGGCTCGGGGCTACACTGGAATCCCAAAGCCCCACTGTACTTGCCAGCCAGCTAATGAAGACTTCATTGGCTTAAACCTGTGTCTGAGCAGGGTTCTCTGGTGGATACCCTACAACAACTCCATAAGAAATGGTACAAGAAAAATATTTCCTGAAGGACCCAGCATGTACTTCAGTACATTACTCAGTATATTACATAGTACACAGGAAGCTCTGGGTTCGATGCCCAGCACTGCCTAAAACTGGTCATAGTACTGTGAGCCTGTAATCGCAACAACTGAGGTAGTAGCAAAAGTCGCAAAAGCTCAACGTTGGCCATAAGCTCACATCCAGCCTGAGTTACATGAAACCTTGTCTCAAAATAACCTCCATATCTTTTCCTACAGATAACCAAAGAGAAGAATTTAAATCCTATTTTAACAAGTAGTTTAAACAAGTATTTTTCCATAGCTCTAGAAACTAGCATTTAAACTATTTAAGTAGGTTCCATATAGTCACAGACACTGGATAGAATCCTGTAATGGTTAACTGCCTTGTGTTAATAGATGCCTGTGTTAATGCGCATCCAGTTAAGTAATAAAATACTATTTATGTGTGTGTCTGTAAAGGTGTACTGTGGTTTGGATTGGTGTACAATGGATATGCATTGGATGCTTGGCTGCCAATGGATGGAGTTTTAGTACGTGATTGGATTCTTGAAACTCTGGTCTAATGAACAGATTATTCTCTTAATAAAGTAATATGATGGCATTGTATTATTGGGGGTTGATGAAAAGTAGGAAATGGGCCACTAGAGGCATTCCCCTGGGGGTTAGGTCTTGCTCTAGGTCCTTTGTGTAATCCTGTTTCCTCTGCTTTCCCACTGTGATGTGAGCCAGTCTGTTCGGCCTAACCCTCCTTCCCGTGAGAATTTGAAACTATGAATTAAAATAATCTTCCCTTAGCTTTAAATTGTTCCCTCAGGTATTTTAGTCACAAATATTTGAAAGTCACCAATACAAGTATTTTCAGTAGCGATTATCATTTACATAAGTAAACTAAAGACTACAGATTACAGTCATGAATGGGAATTCTTTTGTTTTGTTTTGTTTTGTTTTGTTTTGTTTTGTTTTGTTTTTCGAGACAGGATTTCTCTGTGTAGCCCTGGCTGTCCTGGAACTCACTCTGTAGACCAGGCTGGCCTCGAATTCAGAAATCCACCTGCCTCTGCCTCCCAAGTGCTGGGATTAAAGGAGTGCGCCACCACCACCCGGCATGAATGGGAATTCTTATCCTATCTGTCAATGGCCAGAGGGGAACAAAAAGAAAGATGAAGGTGAATTCACTTCTGTGCTTTTTAGCTGAAGCATCTGTCCTCCTAGAATTTCAGCATTTCTGGTTTTCAGGGTTTTGAGATAGAACTGGGAACTTAGAGCATGATGCCCTTAAGTTTCTGTCTCTGACTTTAGTTCTCAGTCCTACAGATTTAGACATGGTCTTATACCGCTGGCTCCTGAGATTTTCCAAGCCATTGGAATCGCCCAGGTCTTCAGTGCGCAGATGGTTGGTCACTGGATCTCTCGGACTCAGTAATGATGTGAGCCTGTTCTCCACATGTATCTTGTTTCTTTACAGACTGCAAAGTCTCTTCCTTGTTTATTCCCAGTATCAGGAGCCCAGCCATCATCTCCTCAGTGTCCCCTAGTTTCTATATTGTTTATACTCACTATGCAGCCCAGACTGTCCTTGAACTCATGGAAATCCTCCTGCCTCTGCCTTGTGCGTGCTGACATTGCCAATGCGAGCTGCCCCACCAATGCCACCATTTCTAAAACCATCCTCTGTCTTTGTATCCCCATCTCCCTTTTTCTAAGAGCACCGGTTGGGTTGAGTTGTCATGTTAGCTAGGCAGGACCTCCATCTAACAAAAAGTGTGTCTTTAAAAGAGACACACAACAGAACTGGAGAAATGGCTGAGCAGCTAACAATAGTTCTGCCGCTGCTCTTCCAGGGGACCCACGTTCAGATCCCTGAATCCACACTGGACAGCTCACAACCACCTGTAACTTCAGCTCCAGGAAGCATGTTAGACTTAACATGCACTTCTGGCTCACCACCCACCCACTCCTACACATAAATAAAAATAAATACAAATTTAAAAGAGAGCAAACCGAAGAGGAGGGGTAGAAGGTAGAACGATTTAGTTGGGATCATACTGAAGAATTTGAGAATGAATGGGTGTGAGCTCTGAATTTGTTTTGAAAATAATGCAAAAGCAGAACTATTGTTAGGAATAAATGAAGCAAGTCTGAGCATTCTTGAACACTGTTAAAAGTAAATTTGGGATATAATGGGTTTTAGTACACTATTTTAAACCTCTTTGGTTTTTTTTTTTCTTTTTTTTTACTACTTAGCCAGAGCTAATTTGGAATGCTTGATCATTCTACCTCTGCCTTCCAAATATTGAACCCACACAGGCATTCCCATGTCCAGGTTACATACTCAACTTTGTCTTTGTTTTTCAAGAAAGGTTCTCTGTGTAGCCCTGGCTGTCCTGAAACTTTCTCTGTAGACCAAGTTCTTCTCAAACTCAGAGATCTGCTTGCCTCTGCCCAGTGAGTGCTGGGATTAAAGGTGTGCACCACCACTGCCAGGCTCATATTCAAATTTTTAATAAAAGTACATCATAGTAAGGAAATAAAATATATAACATACAGACTATATCTTAGAAAAATTACTAATTATTACAGCTTGGGTATCCCTTATCCGAGATGCTTTGGGCCAGAAGTGTTTTAGATATTTCTAGATTTATAGGATGAACCATCTTAAGGATGGGACCCAAACCTAAACACAAAATTCATTTATGTTTCATACATATCTGTTCACATAGCCTGTAAGTCCATACAGTATTTCTAGTGTGCCTACACTTTGAGGGTGGTCCTTCAGGAGAGTTCAGGCATAAAGGTTTCTCCCATCCACATCAATTCAACACTCAAAAAGCTTTCAATTTGGATCATTTCTATTTCAATTAATTAATTAATATATAGACATGGTCTTGGCGGTATGAAACCTAGTCTTACAGCATCCCCAGGCTGATATAAAACTCAGATGTCAGATTTATGAGTTCTAGGATTATAGACATTTACCATCAGGCCCAAAGAGTCTTCAAATGTTTGCACTAGGGATGGTCAGGCTGCACTAAAGCTAGAAATAGGATGTATCAGTTATTTTTCTCACTGGCAAAGATACCTGAGAAATGTAGCTTAAGGCAAGAAGGGCATGGTGGTTTGAATAAGAAGGGCCTGCCCCCCATAGGTTCATAGGTTTAAATGCTTAGGAAGTGGCACTATTTGAAAGGATTAAGATGTGTGACCTTGTTGGAAGAAGTGTGCCATTAGGGGTGGACTTTGAGGTTTGAAAACTCCAAGTCAGGTCCTGTGGCTCTCTCTTCCTGCCAACTGGCTGCAGATCTAGATGTAGGACTTGCTGCTTCTTCTCCGGCACCACGCCTGCCTGCCTGCCTGCCTGCCTGCCTGCCACCATGCTCGCCATGTCAACAATGGACTGTAAGCAAGATCCAATTGAATGCTTTCCTTTATAAGCGTTGCCGTGGTCATGGTATCTCTTCACGGCAATAAAACACTGACTAAGACAAAGGGCTTATTTTGGCTACACTTTGAAGGTCACAGCCTGTCACTGTGGAAAATGCTTGGTAGAAGGAGAGTGAGGCAATCAGTCCCACTGTGGCCACGGAAACACAGAAGTGAATGTCAGCGCTCACCTGGCCTCCTCCTTTATAACTTTCATTCAGTGTAGATCTCACCCATGGGTAGCGTCACCCACACTATCAGGGTGTTATGTTCCCCCAGTTAGTTAATCCTAGCTGGGAACTACGTCAAAGATACACACGGGGTATATTTCCAAGGTGACTCCCAATCCAGTCACGGTGACAATGATTAGCCAGCACAAGTAGTTGACTGTTTTCCAAAATTCGCTTTCCTGTGAAAGTTACAGTTCTAAGTAAAGGTGATGAAGAGCTTAAAAATAAAGGCAGAAAGGTTAGTATTATAAACCCAGTCTAAAAGAAAGCAACGCGTTGCATCGGCAGAGCACTCAGGAGGCAGAGAAACAAGGATCTTTTCAAATTCGACTCCGGCTTCGTCTATATAGTGAGTTCCAAGACACCCAGGACTATACAGTAAGACACTGATTAAAATGTAAAAATTACATTCGAAAAATAAAACAAAGTAATATATCTGAATAAATATTAAGGCTCATCTTCCTATAGCAAGAGCAGTGGAGGAAGCATGTGGGGGAGGGCGAGGGACTGGGAGGGAACGAAAAAAACAAAAAAACAAAAAAAACAAAAAACCTCAATAAAAACCAAAGGATGCCATTCAAATGTTTTCTTGAAAGCCATGACCTAACATGCAAGGTTGTTTTGGCAAACAGAATAGATGGTTTAAAATCAAAAAAGATCTTACAAGTAAGAATGAGTGCTTTATGACTGTGTACTCTGTCAAATTGTCAATACAGTGGGGATTTATACGACTATGCTTGGCATTTTAAACAAACTTTTTTTAAAAGAAATCTCTTTTTTTTTTCTCTTCTTTTAAATGTATTTATGGGTTGGGCAGTCGTGGCACACAACTTTAATTGCAGCACTTGGGAGGCAGAGGCAGGTGGATTTCTAAGTTCGAGGCCAGCCTGGTCTACAGAGTGAGTTCCAGGACAGCCAGGGCTACACAGAGAAACCCTGTCTTGGGGGGGTAAAAAAAAAAGAATATATTTATTTTTTTCAACAAATGTATGAGTGTTTTGTCTGGATGGATATATATCCATCACTTGTGTACTTGGTATCCATAAGGTTAGAAAAAGGCACTGAATCCCCTGAAAACTTGAGTTCTGGGTGTCTGTAAATCATCATGTGGGTGCTGAGATTTGAACCTGGGTCCTCTATAAGAGCATTTGCTCCTAACTGCTGAGCACGTTTTTGAAAACTTCAATCACATGTTATCTCTTTTAGACCTACTACAGTATTGTGGATCAGTATGAAGTGGCTCCTCGAGGGTTTAATGGTTTGAGTACTTGGTCCCAGCTGATAAGCTGCACAGAAATGGGTCGTTGGTGTGATCATTAATATCAATGGACTAATCCACTGTTGAGATCTTTGCTGGACAGACTAGCTAGCAGAGGTAGGTCGGTCCCTGCCTTCGAAGGGTCTGTGGTCATAACTCTAACCACTGCTCTTTCCATCTGCATAATATGAGGGAGCAACCTTCCAACCCTAAGTTAGCACCACCATGATGCTCTGCTTCATCTCAGGCCTAAAGTAACGGACACACACCACTGCGGACTGAAACCTGTGAAACACTTGGGCCAAAAGAGTTTTTTTCAAGTTGTTTTTCCCAGGTGTTTTGTCATAGCAGCAGAAAGATAACACAAATAGTTCAATGAGTTAGAAAATGAGACTATTCCTGTACTGTGGGTAGGAAACTGAACCCATCTTAAGCAATAGCGGTATCCAAGGTCATATTGTTATCTGTGGAATTTTAGAGGTACAAGTTCAAGGCTCTTTGCATCTGTCTTAGCCATATGGTACTGTCCAGGAACACATGAGGGGTTTGCATTGGAACATCTTATTCTCCCAAAATTGTCAAGTTTTTTTTTTTTAAAGATTTATTTATTATTATAACTGAGCACACAGAAGAGGGCATCAGATTTCATTATGGGTGGTTGTGAGCCACCATGTGGTTGCTGGCATTTGAACTCACGACCTTTGGAAGAGCAGTCAAGTGTTCTTACCCACTGAGCCATCTCACCAGCTCCCGAATTGTCAAGTTTTTAATTATACAAATTAATTTTACAAATTATGTATATTTGGAAGAAGAAAAACTTAGGTAGTAAATAAAATTAACACTTAAAACAGTGACCCAAATTAAATATAGTTGTCGTAGTCACCCATAAATATCTGTTATTGTGAGCATAATGGTGTATGCCCTTAATCTAGGCAGCTGGATCTCTGTGAGTTCAAGGACAGCCTGGTCTACATAATGAATTCCAGGCTAACCCAGGCAACAAAGTAAATGGGATCCCACCTCAAAAAACAAACAAACAAAAAGTTCTTTGTTAAAGCATTTGAATAACTGATTTTCTCTGCTTCTACATCAGTCAAAAGTCTTGCTCTCCTGTTTTGAAAAGCAATTTCTCAATTACTGAATTTGGCAAAAGGCAGTCGTACTCTAGTGAGATTCTCTCTAGTGGGAAATGTTGCTTTCTAATGCCACTCTAAATTGCTAATGCTTCCACAGAACAAGCAAAAGGAAGGACATTCATTTTTTAGTGGTAGAAAGTTAAGGGAACTCTTTTTCGTTTTGTGTCATGGGCCAATGGCATGGCGTACCTCCCATTATGGAAACAGAGAAACAAATTGTGCCTACGCCAATGCTGCTGCTCAGTAATTAAAAGAGAAAGTGTACATTGGAAAAGATCTCGTTCTTGCAAGTTCCCAGAAGCATGTGCTCCAGAGTCAAATGGGTTCAGGTTTTGTCCTCCCTATGGGTCAATGACTTCATCTATAAAATGGCATTCAGTGATGTGTTAGAACAGTGGCTCATGTCAGGACATACCACACACTAGGCCCAAACAGTTCCATGTGTAAGAGATTTAATTGAGAGGGCAAGAGTAGTGGAGAGAGAAGAGGGGGAGAAAGAGAGTATGTAAGGGAGGAGTGTTCCCCATATATATATGGGGTAAAGGTGGGAGGTGAGCCCAATGGATTCTGGGAATACTGCGGCTGTTGCCCTGGCAACAGGTCTGTGAGGCCCGCCCATGTGATGTCATGGGCTTTGGAGGCCCTGATGCTAACATTCAGTGATATTACTTTAGAGAGTTGTATGAGAATTAAAAGATACCTCCCCCCAAACCCCTTGGATAGTGCTTGGCACAACGTGGATCTTCAGTAAATGTTGGTAACACTGACAATATTGACAGCATAGACTACTAAAGGATGAATTCTCCATTGTCTTTGCGGAGATCTTATTGAGTGTTGAAGTAGAACAAACACTGGGAAATTAGGGCATGGCTATAACCCAGTCTATCAATGAAGCACACGTACCTATCTTACAAGCACATGCATTTTTCCCCTTGTAAAATGAGAGTCTGAACACAATTGCACGTTTGCAAGTAAACATTGATTTTGCTTAGTATATTTTCCATCAGCTTTTCTGAGCTAAATCATTTGAGTAACTAATCTCTCTGTTTCTCTATCAGTTGAAAAGATCGCTTTTTCTGGAATGATTGAACTTGTTTAAAACCAGATCCTTTTTATCAACCTCTAGGCGAGCTATACCATTGGCTCAGCTTTCAAGTGTAAAATATATTTCTACTCTTCCCCAAAAGTTGTTAGATTAAAATGATGGGTTTCCCCCCCCCCCCCGCCCCAGACTTCAGGTATATTGTATTACAGTTGTGAGGTAAATGTCACGTGGCCACAGGATGGCAAAATAGGCCTGAACCCAGAAGAAAATACTGAGCCCTGAAAGCACAGTGTCTGGAAACATTTCCTGTTTCTAGTTTCCATGGCAAAATGTGTTGATAACAACGACTTCATTTTCAAAGTGTGGAATTCCGCACATATTTGCTTCTAAATTCTCTCTAATTTCTGCCAAAGACAGTCAGGTCTAAATCCCTTTCTAACTCTCTTTTCTTTCCCCTCCACAGACTTTGCTCTCCCCTCTCTTCTTTCTCTCCAACTCCCAAGTTCTTAGTTTTAAACATTTGGAAAGTGATGGTATTTGGTGTAATTGTAGTATGTTTTACTTAGACATTTATATTCAAAAGAAAATTAAAGTGAAGGTACTCACAGTATTTTTAATCTTGTGCTCATCTTTCTTTTATCCAAAGACAAAAACTAATGCTGCCTCTACTTCAAAAATACCTGGAAATATACCCCTTCCTAAACTTGGTATGTATTCCTGTTTTAAAATACATCTTATGAATGTTTTATGTCTATATAATGTTTATATAGTTTATCATTATTTTGATATTCATTCAATAAAACAAAATATAAATTTTTGAGACAGATCTCATGGATCCCAGGCTGGCTTTGAACTCACTGTGTAACCATAGGTAACTCTAAACCTTGATCCTTTTGCCCCTGCCTCATCGCATAGTCAAGCGATGATGCTTGAAACACCTCAGGTCAAGGCTGCCCTTGACTCCACTGTGTAATTGAGGAGAGGATAAACTTCTGATTCTCCTGCCTCCGTCTCCAGATTGCTCGGCTGAGGTGTATGCTGCTAGGCCAGTTTATGTCATGCTGAGATGCAAACCTGGAGGCTTTGCGCATGCTAGGTAAGACATTCTACCTCCTGAACTGTATGCCCAGCCCTATCTACCTATTCTCTATGCCGATATGCCTGGGGAAACATAAGAAATTATCAGGTGTGGAACTGGAGAGAGAGATCAGCAGTTCAGAATGCTTGCCGCTCTTCCAATGGACCAGAGTTCAATGTCTAATGTCTGGGGCCCATACATACAAGGACGTTCCTGGGCAATGGGCACGTCTCTTAGATATAGCTTAAGGTCAGCCAGAAACCCCCGAATAGCACCCCCTCTTAGGAATTTTCCGCTTTGATCTGCACATACTATAGTTGATGTTTGAACTAGCCAATCATGTATAGTCATTCTAATTCCTTTGTTCCTTTAGCCCTATTTCCTATATAAGCCCTTAACTTTTGAGTTTCGAGGTCGATTCCTCTGTCTCCTGCGTGAGATACGTGTCGACCCGGAGCTCCGATATTAAACTACCTCATGTGTTTACATCAAGACGGTCTCTCGTGTTTCCTTGGGTACATATTCTCCCGGGACTTGAGCAGGAGTCTCCCTACGGGGGTCTTTCACTAACACCCACATCGGCAGGTTACAACCCTAACTGCAGTTCCAGAGAGTCTAATGCCCTCTTCTACTCTCCATGGACAAGGAATAAACATGCACACCATTTAAAAATAAAACAAAACATTCTTGCTAGGTATGGTGGCACACACCTTTAATCCAAGCACTCTGGAGGCAGAAACAGCTAAGCAGCTAGATTCTTGTAAATTAGAGGCCAGCCTGGACTACATAACAAATTCCACAACAGCCAGAGCTATACAATGAGACCTTGTCTCAAAAAAGACCAAAATTCCAGCCCCAACCCCCTATCCCCTCTTTGGTGAAAGGCCTAGAAAGTGGGGAAAGTTTTGAAAATTCTACTTATTTAAGCCTTGATGGGGCTCAGAATTTCAGGTACATTGCTCAATCTACTGAAAACCAGGAAAATAGGAACTGGTTGGTGAAAGGAACCAGATTTATTTACAGTTCTGTCTAGAACTGAGGAAGTAAAATTCTCAGCTTCTCTCTGCCTTGCAGCAGTGTTAGAATTCACAGCAAAGATGAAACAAATGCCAGGAGATGCGCACCCGTCAATTCAGCTGTGCAATAAGTCCTCAGAACTGTGGCAGAGCCTTCCTGGGAGACCGGGTTTCGCCTATCCTTACCTGCATCGTGGAATGGCCTGAAGACATTCTAATTACGGCTCCCAGTACTGAAGTAGCACTGAAAACCAGGGGGAATGTGGGTGGCTTGAATAGGGAAAAGAATCCCCCTCACTCTGGAATCTGGCTAAAGCCTTTGCCACTCAGTGAGCAGCAAGAACCCCAGCACAATTCCCACCTGTGAAAGACTCTTTTTCTCTTCCCAGCTAGCAACTCGAAATTTCTAGGAGTCTCACCAGAAAACCTATTTCTAAGGAACATGTACTATTTCAAGGACACGTACTAACTTGTTGTACAACACCAGTGGCTTTCTACCTTGTAAGATCATAATATTGTTCAAGGAAGAGAGAAAGAGGTGGGAGGGAAAAGTTCTTAGTGACCTTTAGATGTAGCCTCAGATCTACCATGCTAATGCTAAGGAAATTACTGGCTCCCTTTCCCTTGAGAAACCCATGCCTCCTAGTCCCACCTGGGAAGTGCATAGCCTCACTTGGGTGTACCTTACTTTCCTGGGAGCCCATCTCTTTCTCTTGACCCTGGTGCTCAAACCTAGAGTAAAATATCTTTAATACAGTTTCTTAGTCTGCTTCACTCTATCAACCAGTCCTGAAATCCTCATTGAAGTTTCAGATCCTGACTTGGCCTAAATCAAGATCCGTGAAAAGGAAGGGGGATGCCCCTCGAGTTAGGGAAGGTAGCAGCTGAACAGGTAAGCAGGAAACAGAGGTATGTGTAAATGAGATTCCCCCATTCAGCTCATTATTATTTCAGCTCCAGTCTCTCCTGTGAGGATGTGACAGTTGTCCGAACTGTGAGGCATCCCTTTCCCTGGGGAGAGGCTCCTCTGGCTGCGACCAGGGCTCTGGTCTTTTCTTTCTCCCTGCAAGAGACTCCTGGAGAAATTCCAATTCCTTGGAGACCGTGGTCTCTCAATTATCTAACAGCTAAAGGGAGGGGCAGAGGAGCATCTTTAGAATATCTTCCTTAAAGCCAAAAGGTTGATATGGTAACTGGAAGGCTTTCTCAAATGTAGATTATGAACCCAAGAAGAGAAAAATCCCCTTCCAATGGAAAGAAAGAAACGTAACTGTGAAGGAGTTATGTCATTCAGGAGGAGGGCTGGGGGAAGTGGTTAGACCACAATGGAAGGGAAGTGTGTTAGGAAGAGAAGCATGAAAGGTGTCCAGGGCAGCTGAGAAGAACATGAACTGATGACAGATAGGACCTGCGATCTGTCCCTTTGGAAGTGTACCTTACTGTGATCTTTGAAATGGATGATAAGCTGCGGTGAATTCAGAGGGAAGTGAAGATGGGGAAGCTTGACTGTGAGAGTCCTCAGATGGGGTTGTATTTTGTTAGGGTAGGGACGAGGGATCAAATGATTTCTCTCTTTATATTATAGTAAAGTAACGTGAAATATGCTGTTGTATCATCATAAGCGTAGAGTTTAGTCATGTTAAATACATTTATATTGCTGTGCAGTCAATAGCAACAGCCTCCCTGGAACTCTTTGTGCTTTCCAAGTCTGAAAAGCTTACAACACCTGATAAACAAAGAATTCCCACTCCTCTTGTCCCCATCAACCATGATTCTATTTTCTGTCTGTGATTTTGACTAATTCCCTTGTATTAAAAACTATGCCACACTTGGCCTTCAGAATCTCGCTTATTTCTCCCAGCATCTTTCCCTGATGCTTTATATGTGTTGTCACAAGAGTATTTCTTTTTAAGGTCGTGTAAAAGTCCACCACATGTATTTTCAACCTTTTGTTTGTTCGCTTATCTGGCAATGAACATTGGTTTGCCTTCATGTTCTAGCTGTCACAAATAATGACTTTATCAGTAGCAGTTTGCAACCCTGCCTTCAATTATTCTGAGTATCCATCCAGAAGTGGAATTATTTGACAGATCACATTTTTATTTTTATGAGAAAATGCTACAGTGTTCTCCATAGTAATAGTACTGTTTTATGTAGCCGTTGACCCTCCACACACATTCCAAATTCTCTACATCTCTAACAATGTTTATTTTCTGGATTTTTTTTTCAAGCACCTAATGGCTATAAAGTGTTGATGCCCTATGGTTTCAGCCTTTAGCTCCCTAATGTCTACTTATGTTAGCCAGTTTCCATCTGTTATTGGCCATCTATATCATTGGGAAAGTCTCTATGTCAGTCCTTTGCTCCTTTCTGAGCTGGGTTGTTCTGTTGAAATTTAAGAGTTCTCTCCATGTTATGGATATTAAGCCCTGCCAAATGCATGCATTACAAATGTGTTTCCCATTATATGGGTCGCCATTTTACTCTAACTTTTTTTTTTTTTTTTAGTATATGTGCTGCTGAAGCGAGCACTCTGTTTAACTTTCTAATTGCCAGTTGGGTTGTCTTCACACACCATGTTGGGGGACTAGAGGGTTAAATCATCAGTTAAACGACTACATTAGCTAAATCACTAAATCTAACTACAGACTTTTTGCTCTGTAGGGTTTTTTTCTAAGAGTTTTAGAGAGTTCGGTATTTGGTTTATTGTGAGCTACTTTGAGATAGTTATTTTACGTGTGTACCTGTTTTGCCTGAGCATCACTTGCATCCATGTTGCTGGTGGAGGCTGCCAGAGGGCGTTGGATTGCCACTCCCCTGAAACTGGAGTTATAGATGCTTTGTGTTTCTATGTGGGTGCTGGGAAGCAATCAAACCTCTGTCCCCTGGAAGAGCAATCAATTCTTTTTTTTTAAACCTCTTTGTCTAAATTAATTCCTTAGCATCTTATTATTTTGTTGCTGTTATAAGAGGAATTTCTTTGCCAGTTTCCTTTTCAGATTGTTGAATGTTAGGAGAAAGGTCTAACTAGTTTTTGTGTGTTGATTCAATGTTGATTTTAGTCTTTTTTGAAAGATTTATTTTTTAACATCCGGGGCTATACAAAGAAACCCTGTCTTGAAAAAACAACAACAAAAAATATTTCTTTTTAATTTTTAATTTTGTGTGTGTGTGTGTGTGTGTGTGTGTGTGTGTGTTGTCCATGTGGGGGTTATGTGCATATCTGTGCAGGTGCCCACCAAGGTCAGAGGTGTCTGATACCTCTGGAGCTGGTGGCTGTGAGCCCCCTATAGTAGTTGCTGAGAACTGAACCCGAGACCTCTGAGAGAGGAGTATGTGCTCGTAACCTCTGAGTTGTCTCTTCGGAGCTAAATTTAATTTTTTAATTTTGACAAATCTTTTATAGACTCTTTATGGTTTTGCATATACATTAGCACTCCATCTGTGAAAGAGGTCATTTTACTAATGCTTTCCCCAATTGGGGTGTCTGTTATGTCTTCTCCTTTCCTAATTGCTTCTAGTAAAGCAGTATTATGGGCAGGAATAGTGAAAGCGGCTCTGCCTTGTTCCTCGTTTGAAAGGAAAAACTTTCTATCTTTCACTACCAAACACGGTGCTCACTGTGCTGTCGCTTGGGTGGAGGCAAAGAGTCTATGGGAAATCTCTGAGAGCCTAAGACTATTCTAAAAATATGATCTGTTGAAACTGCCATCAATGACTGGGCCACAGATCCAAATACTTAGACGGCAGTGTCCTTTGTACCCACTGTGGCTCCCACCAGCTACATGAAAGGTGTTCCTGGAATGAGTGCCTGGCAGTCTGCCAAAAGGTTGAAGTGGCAGTTGGGTGACTGTTAATGTGCCAAGACCTGAAAGTGACCAAAATGAACAGCCATTTGCCATCTAAGTCCTCCCCTTGAAGTTGCAAGCGTTCATTGTGCTCCAAAGTTCATAGCCATAGCCAGTCAATGCCTTTGCCTAAAGATGAGCTCGTGCATAAAAGAAGGTATTAATTTACCTGTACTGCTCATCCTGTTGCTAGGATCATCTACGCCCTATAAAAGGAGAAGGAGAAAAACAGAGTTGATGTTGAGACTAGGTAGCTTGAGTGGTAGCTTTGGGGGTGGCTGCTTTCTCTTTTCCTAAAAGATCAGACTGCTATAATCTGAAAATCCATTGTAAAGAGTGGAAAAGGGATGGTTGGAGTCTGAGAAAAGACAAAGTCCAAACAGGACCGCTGCACAGACGGTTCCTCTCCGCATGCCCCTCACTGCTTTCAGCTGTCTGGGGAAAGACTTGAGGCAGGTGGGCATTTGGGCTCAATGACTCTCCTACAGGTAGCGAATTGTCTACAAATATTTATTTCTCTTTTTAAAATTAGGATGCCTTAGGTTTGAACTAGTTGGTTTTAGTCCGTTTGTGGTAATAATTGACAGCTGGATCATTTATAAAGAGTATTATGTGTGTTGTAGTATATTCCCTGTCCAATTACATTAGGGCAGCAGGAGGCCCGTGATTGGACAGGGAAAGGGGGTGGAGCTAAGAGTTGCAGAGATGGAGAGCGTAGCAGAGAGAAAGGGGAAAAAAGGAAGATGTCAGAGGGCGTGAACCAGCGTGGCTTTACGAGCCACAAGTAGCTGTGATATCGTGTTAGAATAATCGTGATAAAGCTTTTACCATTATCAATTAGTTCTGAAATTATTGTATTGGCATCTTGTAAATTGATACTTTATTGAAACATAAATCCGATTGGTTAATTATAAGCTTTAAGAGTTTTGATTCTACCGGGTAAATAGATGTGGTGATGGCTGATGGTGGGGTGGGCAGTCATTGCGTGGGTGTGGCGGCAGAGATCTGCCAAGGGATTCAGGAGCTCCATCACAGAGAGACAGATCACACCTGGCTGGAGCCCTGTGGCCTGCCGGTGCCAGCACTAGCGCAGGAACATCCCGGTTCTCCATTTTAATAATTCCCCCAACATATGTGGGCTGGAGAGATGACTCAATTGGTTAAGAGCAATAACTACTCTTCCAGAGGTTCTGAGTTAAATTCCCAGCAACCACATGGTGGCTCACAACCATCTGTAATGGGATCTTAATGCCCTCTTCTGGTGTGTCTGAAGACAGCTACAATGTATTCATATACATAAAAATAAGTAAATAAATCTTCAAAAAAAAGAACATATGCTTATGGAGTTGGAGAAATAACTCCATGGTTAGAGTACTTGTTGCTCTTATGGAAAATGCTAGTTAGATTCCCAGAACACACCTGATGGCGGCAGTAGGCACAACGAGAGTCACACACACACACACACATTTGTTCATATATTTGCATATTCAGTTCTCTGTTGAAAAACTGTTTGGGAAAGATTAAGAGGCGGGGCCTTGGAGGAGGTGTGTAGCTGGGGGGTAGGCTTTGAGATTTCAAAAGCCCACACCAGGCCTAGTGTCTATCTATCTTCCTTTCTCTGTTTGCTGCCTATGGACCCGTATGTAAAGCGCCCAGGATCAACTACTTCTCTGGCCCCCAGTCATGGGTGGGCCTTTCCCACTACCATC
>JADRCD010164187.1:279-10325 GCA_019843815.1 Montemys delectorum | reverse complement strand
AGAGAGAGAGAGAGAGAAAGAGAGAGAGAGTCAGAGAACTGAGATTGAGGTCCTTGTACATCAAGAGGTTACAGTATGTATTACCATTGCCTTCCTTTTATAACAGTCTCTACTGACTTCAGAGAGAATTCCCAGCGCTCATTATCTATGAAAGTAAAATAATGTAATTCTTTTCTATTACCCAGGACACAGAAAAGTGAAGTAGATTTTATGGCATTTATGATGAAAATATTACATAAAACCAAGTTCTTATTCCCATGGAAGACTTTTTAGTTTCAAACTGAACATTAAGAGATTGCTTCATGATACATATATTATATACCATTTAATGCAAAGTCTGTGCTATTGTTGGTTATACATTTAAAATATCTTAGGTATTTACAAGTACTTTTCAAATAATCATACTCATTAAATAACAATCATAGTAATTGTGATTCAATGTTTTTCTTGCTTCCCAAATGCCTGACATTACATTCTTTGAGCCCTGATTCTTGTTAGGTGAGTATCATTGTCTCAAGACCAAAAATACTGTCCTTGAAAAGTCAATTGATTTAAGTCTACCTGCTCTCAACAAATTATTTAAAGTTGTGGCTTAATTAAACTCTTCTATTACACATAAACCCTAAGTAGTGATCATCCCCAAATTTAAAACGCATATAATATATAAGGCATTTAATTAGTGCAATTATTAATTGCTGTTATTTTTTATTATATTAAATACATTAGATATATTAGATTAACTAATAATCTTAATTTCTGTCTTAATTCTTTAACCACAAGAACTCAAAGAGAAGAGGAGGCCAGTACCTTTCATCCCTTAGCTTTTCTCTCTTTTATGACACCATAGCATAAGGTAGATACATTATAATAAATATAAACATGTAAATCTTGTGGAAACAGAGAGAAAGATGGTGTTACATGTAATTTAAAAACAAATATTCCTCAATACCTTTGCAGGTGGTTACATACGTTGCTTAAACTACATGTTCTTAAGAGACAGACACAGAATCCAGAAGAACATCTACAGGAAATTTAAACTGGCCTGAAATCTCAGTCTAGGGAAATGACCTTTTGTTCTTCTAATTTTCAGTCAAACTTGTCTGATTAGGACACAAGCATCATGTAACAAGGTCACTGCTGGTTTTCTGGGAGGTCCCAGTGAGGTTAGAGCTCTGCTTAACTGAGAGGCAAGAATAAGTGGAGTTGCTTTGTTTCTAAGATGCTATTAACAAGAGAATGCAATGTTGAAACTTTTAAATTATTCTATAAATACATGAAACCACCAAGTTATGTTCATCATCCTTTTAAAGATATCATATCAGCATTCTTGATTTCAGACTGCAAGTCCAATTAACACACACTCATAAGCTCAAGTCACCTCTCTGAACTGTCTGTCTGAAAATGGCATTCTTACACAAGTATCACACACACACACACACACACACACACACACACACACACACACACACCGGTAGAGACAGACAGGCAGACGCTCAGTCTGTTGGCTGTCTGGGGTGGTTTCATGCTGAATTAGCAGAAGCAGCTGTTCTAAACTTAGAAAATCATCCCAACATGCATGACATCATGTGACAACATAGGAGGAATAGAAGTCCTTCCCCACTGGGGAGATCAAACAAACTAGTAAAAACAAAAATAAAAGTATTATATGAAACAAAATATTAGTTTTAGAAAAAACTGAGGAAAAACATTGATGCCAGGTAATGTCATATTAATGATCAAAGTCAAGGTTAGAAATAAACTGAGACTTATCTAGGGTACTTCTTGGATTATAGTGTGTTTGCTTGTATGTGTGTGTGTGTGTATCTGTGTGTATATATGAGTATCTATGTGTGTATATGTGTTATGTGTGTACATGTGTGTGTATGTGCATACCTGTGTGTATGTGTGTGCTTGTGTGTGTGTCCAATGAGTATGCACAGAAGAAAAGATCATGCTAAGAAATTATCAATAACTTAAGATGGAGCAGTATTGAAAGTTAATTTAAGCACCCATAGTACTCAGTTTTCAGAAGGAATGAGCCAGACATGGGCTGAGGTGCTGTCTGCATCACTCAGTGCTTATATTCAGTATTAGAGCTATGCACACTATTTGGAATTCAATAACTACTCATTGAAAGAAGAACTTTGAAAAACATCAAATATGTTATAGCTAGTTAGCCACCCAACAAAATAATTAACTCAGGGAACTTGCCAATTGGTATTAAAAATTTTGAATATAAAGATAGATTATTATCAAAATGAAATAGTTTGTTCTAATGACAAAAAAGCTTCTTATTTCTTAAATAATCTTCCATGTTAACAGATCATGGCATTATATATCAGTATATATTATTCATCCTAAGATAAATAAAAATTTACAAAATCGCCTAAGTGGATTCCCATCCTACATGCAGCCATCAAGAATTACCTTTGTTACAAAAGAACTCCACTTCTTCACAGCTCAGATTTTCTGGCTCAAAGCCTGTGGGGAAGCTTTCCTCCAATGGAAAGTCTCCTTTTGCGATGACTTCGGCCTCCTCTACTGGACACTCTTCTTCCTCATCTTCAATAGCATCTTCCAGCGGCCCTTGAAAAAGAATCAGGAACACTGTACCAAAA
This sequence comes from Montemys delectorum, assembly GCA_019843815.1. NCBI lineage: Eukaryota > Metazoa > Chordata > Mammalia > Rodentia > Muridae > Montemys > Montemys delectorum. The sequence continues at coordinate 7,707 of JADRCD010164187.1, read as the reverse complement.
ACATTCTAGGAAGGTAATGAAATAAAAATCCTTTATTTGATTACCGAGGTGAGGAAAGATAATTACAGGAAGTCATCCCAAGGAGATTCACGCACGTGAATGCCATATAAGAAACAGTGGGTAGGGTTATATGGAAAGTGAACTTGCTCAAGATATAATAAGCACTTTTATGGAAACTTACAAAACTAAGTAAATTTTAAAATGTTTAAAAAAAAAAAGAAATAAAGACTAAATTCATTGAGAAGGCAAAGAAAGCCAGTGCCTGAAGAGATTACATACAAAGTAAATTCAGTCTATATCCCCTCCTCCCCCAAGTTCTGAGCCCTAAACAAATATATATATTTCTGTCTTGAGCAAGCCTTTGAATGCTATATTCATTTGTTAGAATTAACAGCCTGGTAAAGAGCACAAGTCTCTCTTACACTGCTGAACAATTTTACCTGCGATTTTAATAAAGATTTACAGTAATTGAATGCATTTTAATTGAAATGAGATTTTAATAAAGTCTATACTTTTAAAAATCCATCTTAAGAGTGGATTCCAAGAAAAGATTTCATTATATGTGTTTGAGGCTTGAAGAAAAATTACATATTTCTCTCCCTGATGAAAGCATAACCCTATTCACAATTAATTGATTTTTTTCTGAAATGAAAAGTAGTTTTCTAATGAAAAAAATGTAATTTGTATTTATGTGATACTTTTTTCAGTAATAAAAATACAACTTCCTTGGAGAGAATGAGAGTGAGGTGCACTACATTAATGGACCTATTTTACTGAAAGGAAATGGGGTGGGGAGTTGCAGTTGTTCTGGGGCTCTGAAGCGGATGACACAGGAGCTCGACATAGGAACTCCATGTTGCTAAAGAAATCAACGTACCCAACTCATTTTACTACGTTGAAGCCTACATTTTCTCCTAAAGAAGTAATAGGGCATTTTTATCCTTAGAACAGAATTATGGTAATCTGCACTAATTATCAGTCTATCACTGGTCTTGACAGGAAAATACTTCTAGTTCTAGGATTAAGTTTTCACTTTTCTCTGTCTCTGACTTTCTCTCTGACTCTCTCTGTCTCTCTGTCTCTGTCTCTCTCTCTCTCTCCCCTTGTGTCTTCTTTCTCTCATTTAATCTCTATTTTTACAAATGTAATAGCAAGGTTTTCGGGTCAAAGAAGAAATATTAGAAATACTTTAATTGCTTCGATATTATCACTCTATATCTGTGTAGGCCAACATACCTACATTCAATGGTGTATAGGATTGGCACCCAAGTGAATGTCCTCAGGACTGAACAAGCAAGCAACATTTATATGGATAGAATTAGTTACATGTATTTAAATTAAGGGATATCCAAGCCAAGTTTTCCTTTTAGAATTTATTTTCCCTTAATTCAAAACAAGAAATGTTCACTTTAAATACTCTGGTCATTGTAACACATTTTAGAGTTAAATTTAAGAATCAAAAAACAGATCAATTCATGGATCTCATATTAGTTTTAATCTGTTATTAATAATTTCAAGCCTAACACTGATATTTTTACAAAAGTTATGTGAAATAAAAAATGTGTAAACCATGTATAAAATAACAGATACTACTATCCTGTTAACATCTACTTTAAGCATATATTAATACATTTATTAATGACTTATCTAATAAAGACACTAATGATGACCTTTCTTTCTTTGTATTTGTCTAAAGTATTTAACTTAATGTTTGGTAAAGAGTAAGTATAAAATTAATCTCATTTTTCTTTGATGGGGAGTACCAGCGTGCTTTCTTACATGGTCTGTTATGTAGTCTGGTTGTTAGGTACAAGTGTTTTTAGTGCTGTTTCAGTTTTATAGTCTGGAAAGTAAAGCTAAGCAAGTCAGCTAACAGAACAAGGTTACAGACCACTATGTGAAGCTATTGGTTTGTAAAACGCAGCATTTTGAACATCCTTTTTTTTTTTTTTTTTTTTTTTTTTGTAATATTAAGTCTTACTGCATAAATCATTATATGTTAGTTATAAGCATTTCCTCTCAGACACAAAAGTGTAAAATACAAGTAATATATAAAGACAGAAGCGTTAGCTAGTGGTTAGTCCATAGTCCCCTAATTATTTTTTCATAGATATATAACAAGTTAACTTCAGAGCATGTGTCTTGAGATTTTGATTGAAAAGTCAAACAAAGTATATGTTTCCCTTCCCATAAAATCAGGATATTTTAGTAAACAGCAAAAATAAAACCTCTGATTGTTCATACTTAATGTAATCCGTATGTGATCAATTTATGAAATAACTAGTATAAGTTATAACAGAAATGACATTATATAGTATATTGGAGGTCTTTTTTGAAAATATATACTCTGAATTTTGCTTACCAAAGTAAATTCTAATCATGTAATAATCATTTGAACAGTTTATGCATACAATATGAAAGATACAACATCTCTCATATCTAGAGAACATGTATGCATACATAGTATAAAAATAAAATTAACATTATATATACTTTCATTTTTAAAATTGAAACAGATGTGATAAAAATTTTGCAAGATCTTTTATTAAAGATAATGTTACTGAATAATTAAAAAAAGAATAGTAAGTTGGCTCCAGTTATATATTAAATTTTTGTAGTTGTATTAAAATCTTGCTCATGCTATCATTTGAAAGATAACTAACACTAAAGCACAGATTTCTCATTAGTAAACCTCACACCAAGTTATGTGCTGTTAATCTTAAATAGGCTCACAGTTTTTAAATGGGCATTTCACTTTTATTTCTAGGTTTGTGAAAAACGTAAATTTGATAAGTTTCTTGCATATCTAAAGATTAAAAAAAAACACATTTAAGTATTGCTTTGCGAGTCTGAGCAGCATTTATGTCCAAAAAAGCCTAAATATAAAGCTAAAGGAATTTTTAGCTCATTTGTTCCAAAGGCATGAGAATTCATAGCCAATATTTAAAATAAGAGACAAGTCAATGATTAAATGTCCAGTTTGCATTCCTGCCAAAATAAATATCAGGTTTATATCATCTACTATATTTTCAAATGTGAAATTTACTAGCCAATTCTTTTACAGCATGATCAAGTCAGATGCCAAGACAGATGTTTCCCTTAAAATGCATAGTATTTCTGGCTTCATATGGAATCTGTCACCTCTCTCTACTGTATGTTTCTTTAAGGAAGCACCACTGATAATCAGTGGCCACAAACCAACATGTTAAAGGAGTAGGAAATAGACACTTGAAGCTCAAGTGTAATTAGTAGCAACAGGCAAGGAAGGAGGAAGAGAGAGACCTCCTGGGTATGGATTAGTAGACACAGAGTCCACTTCAGGAAAATCACCATCCGTAATTTGACACAAATAATATCTCCTCAGAAAAGGCTCACAACCAAGCTCCATGTGCCCTCATGGAGAAAATTACTTCTGATTGAGGCCACTTGGCAGGCAAGAGTGAGGAAATCTGAATTTCAGCTCTTCAATTGTGTCCGATTTATAGATATTCAAGCACTTCTGCCAGAATTAATAGTCTTGATGTTCATAAATATCAACCACAACCACATTTTAAAATGCTAATATCTTAGAGCTCTGTATCCAAAGACTATGGCTATGGTAGTTCTAAAAGTAGAGTCCATTGTGCCGTTAATTGTCTCTGAGCAGAAATGAGTAAACCTTGGAGGAGAGTATTTGCTCTGCTTTTAGCAGAGAAACAATTGCATGCTACAGCCCATTTGAATTGGCCATAGCTACCTTTGTGTTCCAGAAATAAAACTAACAAAAGGAAAGGTCGGGTAGATTCACAGCACCCAATGGCACTGATGAGCAGCCCCGTGAGTCGGCTGCACTGTGAAGCCCAGACTACTGTGGGTCTACCCTGGAATGATTTGAATGGTCTAAGTTGATGAAGTAACACATGCGATGTTTAAGTCATCCTGTACTATATCACTATGGTCCTTGAGTGAAATGTAAATGATGGATTGTACATATATGGCTATGAGGCAGTTAGGAGATAGTTAATCCTCTGGATAAAGGGATTTTTGAGAAACCGTTGCCACAATTTCAGGGTGCTAATGAAATCCTCCAAACATGTCCACAGTTACTGAAATAACAGCTAGAAGCAGACAAAGAAAATTTGAGGGTTATATACAAGGACATGCAGAAAGACAGAAAGAAGATTAAAATTAGCAACAGCATGAGGCCTCTTAAGAGAGCAGTGATCAGCACAGTACATATTAAAACTAAACACATGTGTCTTTCAACATACATTGTTTTGCTATATAACTTTCAACCTTGGCAGCCTACTATAAACAATGCAACCCTCACCTAAATGCCAGAAATGTCTCTGTTTAGAAAATGTTTCAGAATAAGAGGTGCCCACAAGAGGAATTTATTTCTGCAGAAATTAACACAGAATGGAGACGGAAAAGAAACGATGATGTCTATGGTTCAAATGCAATATCCCTGTAGGAAATCTTTCCCCTTAAGCATGCATTGGCCTTAGTTCTTTATATATTAACTTGGTTTGCTTTTGCGTGTACTGCAATTACAAGAAGACACTGTCAAAGGGGAACACACATTAATATTCTAAGCATTCTATAGACTGCACAAGGCTAGCCACCTAGCAAAACGAGATTGTTTCAGAGTTGTGGGCAGCCTTGATTACAGCTGACAGGTGGGGGAAAGTCATATTAAAATATTATCATTCCCAATAATTACAATAATCCATCACAGTGTGCTCAGAAATTCTGTTCATTGAGTTTTTCCCTGAAACACACACACACACACACACACACACACACACACACAAATACTCCAGACCTTTTAATTCCATTTTTTCAAATGCAAGGTGCTTCTCACACTATTAGTATAAGATAGTATTATTAATGTTAAAACTTAAAACTTCATCACCAAATTTGATACTTTGTGCACACATAGAGCAAAGCATCCACATGAATGGATTAAATATTTCAGAATGATAACAAATTAAGGAATGTGAAAACAGTGAGACTCTGTCCAAATTGCTAACTTCTGTGGTATGCCCCCTGCAAAGGTCCTTTGTAACAGATGTATTCAGACAAAGGAGTAAGAAGATGCACAGATGTTCATGCAAACACACACACACACACACACACGCACATGCACACACACACACACACACACACACACACACACAGAGAGAGAGAGAGAGAGAGAGAGAGAGAGAGAGAGAGAGAGAGAGAGAGAGAGAGAGAGAGAGATCAATAGAGGCTTCCAAAAATCATAAGGAAAGCAACATATAACCTGCTTGAATTACTACATTACAACTGATCTACATTTGCCCAGTGATATTGTTTTTAAAGTTATAAACATATAAAAGTAAAAGGAGCTAATTTAAACTCAAAACTTTTAATTCAAAAGTTAAAATGCAACTTTTCACTTTAAACTAATTTATATTTTTCTGTATGTGATGAAATGAACCAGTGGGTTCATATTAAATATCCTGGCATCTAACTACCTGTATCTTATCTTCAGTTTCTTTGTTAATTTCAAGCTAATCTATATACTATGCAAAATACAAAGTCCTTTATAGAAATATATATATATATATATATATATATATATATATGTTTTAAAAACATACACATATATTTTTAAAGCATATATTTTTTTCTTACTTAATCATGGGTGTATTTTTTGGCTCTCAGCAGCTCATTTCTGAATTTACAGCTGTTATATTCAGACATCCTTATGAATCATCATTATCCTGTGGGCACATTGCAAAATGCTTCTTACTCAGTTCCTATTACGTTTGTCTCATGCATATCCCACAGAGTCATTTAATGAGAAGGGACAGGAAAGAGGACTGCTCTTCGGACAGTGAGGATCCATACTAACTCGTGTAATTGAGCTTAACAGCAAGAATAAAACCTTATTTCTGAAGTCTAAAATAGTACTTTGGGAGAACAAGCCGTTTCTGCAGTCACACACATCCGACAATGGTGGCATCAGGGGATCTGGTAGGAAAGAAACACTTTTATTAATTTTTCTTCTTATCTACCAGAAGAATGTTGGGTTTTTTTCCCATTTACGTTTGTTGCCTGCAGGTAGCAGAGCAGAGAATCATATAGTTGAAATTCTTCTTTTTCATTAATTTCTTTCCATGTGTTATTTCTTATATATAATTGATTTGGGGCTTTGCTCATAGCTGTACATGGGGTTTTTTCTAAATATATCTGTACCAACTGCTGTCTTTCAATCAAAAAAGTTTAAGGAAACTACCTAAGTTTTGTTAAGTTTGTTAAAAATGAGATCTTTGGATATTTAAATTGAATTTTGAAATGTTAATGCACAAAAGACATTAGAGAATTCCTGATGGAAATTTCCATTTGACCACACAGCACACTGAGATGAAGGAGAAGAGGGTCAAGTTTTATTTAAATTGTTTCTTTGACATAAAGTGTTCTTTTTTTCTTAAACAAACAGAATAAATTTTGTATAATATCTGTACTCACTTTTATAGATGATAGTATTAACAATTTCATATCTAAACTCTAAAACAACTCAAATTGTTACATGTTTTTCCCTGAAATATCTGCTTTTGGAACACTCAAACATTCAGTTACTAACTGAATAATAGTAATTTTTTAGAATATACTCAAACTTTGTACATCACATTGATCCTAACTAGTAGATTCAGTACTGATGTCAAAGAAGAAACAAAGTTACAGAAGAAATGGAGACAACATGTAAACTGGAGTCCTTAATGACTAATTTACTCCCTGAAAGTAACTCAGGCATCTAGGAAATTCACTTCATTAGCAAAAATCTTGTGCACTGACCCAGCAAGTTAGTGACAGGAACAGCATTGAAATTCAAATGTTTTAATCAGGTCCCAGTCCAGAGACCCATAAAGCAATTCCCAATATATTGAAGATGGTAACTCTATCTTGAAAATATGACAGCATGATTTTTACCAAAATCAGTCCTCTCCCTGTTATGCAGGAGATACATCTCAAGATCCACACTGGTGTATTGCTAAGTCGTGGCAAGTATCAATCCTCATACACATGCATGCATACATACATACCATATATACATACTTTATCCTAACATACACATCTATGTTAGAGTTTACATAATTCATTTTGTAAACACTATAACTAAATTTTAAAAATGTTATTGTTATTATAAGACAATGATAGCAATAAATAAGCCTGGTATCATGAAATATTGTTATTTTAATATTTAGAAAATAGACTGGGAATTCAAGGTCAGTCTGGGCTATTAAACAAGATCTCATTTCAAAAAAGATAACTTATTTATAAAATAGTATATTATATTAACATACAATAGCAGAGTTGCTTGCTTGGAAGGATTTGAAGATTTTGGTTTTTACTTCCTGTTTTGTTTTGTGTGGCAAGTATGTTGGTGTGTGGTGTGTGTGTGTGTGTGTGTGTGTGTGT
>JADRCD010164175.1:0-24608 GCA_019843815.1 Montemys delectorum | reverse complement strand
CTCTCTCTCTCTCTCTCTCTCTCTCTCTCTCTCTCTCTCTCTCTCTCCATAGAACTGAACCTAACGCCTCATGCACACTAGCTAAGCCTTCTAACCTGTGAGCTGTACTCCCAGCCCTCTTTCTTTTTCTTGGGTCTTACAGCCCAGGCTGACCTCTAACTCCTGACCCTCCTTCGCATACACCATTGCACCTGGTTTCACTCAGAGCTGGGGATCAAACCCAGGTCTTGGACCATGCTGGGGAAGCACTCTAGCTATGACTCCAGGAGTAATAGCTCCTGACTCCGGGTTTTTACTTTCCAACTGTGAATTGTGTGTCTTCCTCAGCTGAGGGCAGGCTCTAAGTGGCCTTCCTTTGTGATGGTCAGTAGTCGTTTTCCAGGAATGGGGGGCAGAACCTCTGAATTTCACAGCAGGAGTTGTACCCAGGTCACTGACAATGATTAATTATTACAAAGACCCTTTGAACCCTTTGGAGCCCATGTGCTTAAAGGAAATCCTGAGGCTAGGAAGTTTCTCCTCTAAGGCCTGGGCCTCGGCTGAGATGCAGGCCTAGAAAAACATGGGATTTAGCTCTACAGATCTCTCTCTCTCTCTCTCTCTCTCTCTCTCTCTCTCTCTCACACACACACACACACACACACACACACACACACCCCTCACTGTAGCACACCATCACTTACTGGCCTGGAGAAGGTTGAGCAGGCAAGTGCTGGCTCATAAACACCATTGATGGGTGAGAGCCACAGGGCAGAGGCCCCACAGGCTTTTCAGCATAAGGAAATCCTACCCTCTGAACTGGGAAAGGCAGGGCCAGGAGGGTTCGCCCCTGAGCCAGCTGGAGAAGGTCCAGCACCTTGGCTAACTCCAGTAGTTGTATTCTGTGTATTCTGACAGGAGGATCCTGACGAGTAGGGCCACCTCCTGTGAGACAGCCTATCCACTGGCGATAACTAATCCCTGGGGGAGCCCTCAATTCCTCCTTTCAAGCGTCCTGTGCCTTGCTTGCCCCAGAGTACTTGTGACAGATGCATTCAGTCTTTCAAGGGTGGCTCATGGGTGTTTGGACCTGCTGGCTAAGGGTGGGAATGCATGCTTCTTTAATCCCAGCACTTGGGAGGCAGAGGCAGGCAGATTTCTGAGTTCGAGGCCAGCCTGGTCTACAGAGTGAGTTCCAGGACAGCCAGGGCTACACAGAAAAACCCTGTCTCAAAAAAAAAAAAAAAAAAGAATATGCCATGGTGAAATCCATTATTTTGTATATTCAAAATAAAAACAGAAGGTGCTGGAGAGATGGCTCAGTGGATTGCTCTTCCAGAGGTCCTGAGTTCAATTCCCAGCAACCACATGGTGGCTCACAACCACCTGTAATGGGATCTGATGCCTTCTTCTGGTGTATCTGAAGACAACTACAGTGTATTCATATACAATAAATAAATAAAATGATAATAAAAATAAAAACAGAAAATGCTGGACAGACCAGATGGCTCAGCAGATAAAGGCACTGGCCACTCAGCTGACCACCTAAGCTTGACCCCTGTACCCACATGGTGGAAAAAGAGAACTGACCCCCTGAAAACTGTCTTCAGACTCCACACATGTGTCCCAGCGTGGCCATACCCACGCACGTTCATGTAAAATTGACTTTTTTTTTTCGAGACAGGGTTTCTCTGCATAGCCCTGGCTGTCCTGGAACTCACTCTGTAGACCAGGCTAGCCTCTAACTCAGAAATCTGCCTGCTTCTGCCTCCCAAGTGCTGGGATTAAAGGCATGTGCCACCCACTGCCCGACATAAAGTTGATTTTTAAAAATGCAATCTTTTTAATGCTTGAAAGAAAGTCCTGTCCTAGAGTCAAATACCCCTGAGGGACAAGTTTCAATGCTTCCTAGAGCCTCTCAGAAGCACAGGGAGCTGGGACAGGACATAAAAAGACTTCCCAAGTGGCGATGGTGCTCCCAGGTTGGGGCAGGGGTCTTTGCAGCTGCTCTGTAGAGGTAAGTCAATTTTCAAGATACTATCCTGACCTTTTTCTACCTGTCCCTCAGTCTAATTAACTCCGCTTCTTCGGCTACTTTTAAAAAGATTTACTTATTTTATGTGTGTGGGTCTTTTGCCTGCTTGTCCGTCTGTTCAGTTTTGAGTGCCTGGTGCTTGCAGAGGTCATAGGAGAGCATTGAATGGCCTGGGACTCGAGTTAGAGACAGTTGTGAGCTGCCATGTGGGTGCTGGGAATCAAACCTGGGTCCTCTGGAAGAGCAGCTGGGGCTTTGAGCTGCGGAGCACCTCTCCAGTTCATCCAGAGCGGCCTCTTCTGGTTGGTGTCTAGTTTCTGGAGCTGTAGTGCCCCAGCTGGTCTTTGAACTCATCATGCTTTCCCCACCCTGGAGTAGGAGGCGGACAGATGTGCACAACCATTTTACCTTGTTTCACATTAGAGCCACTAATGTTCTATAGTATTAGGGCAAAGGCTCCGCCTACAGAAAGTCTGGTGGCTGGGACCTGGCCACTAGGCTTTGTTTTGTTTGACTTTAGTGTAAATAACTAATCAACATCAAAAGCACAGGGACAGCCCCTAGAAGGTTCTTCCTGGGGTTGGAATCCACACTCTGCCACTGCATGCCCAGGTAATTGCTGGTACATTTTCTGTCACTTAGTTCTAGAGTAGGCTATGAATTGCGAGCATATAAAATGTGACTTGAGGGCTGAGGATCATAGTTTATATAGTGTTGTGCAGGCTGGCTTTTGTCCACTTGACACAAACTCAAACACACCTGGGAAGAGGGAGTCCTCATTGAGAAAATGCTTCACGCACTCGCACATATAAATAAACAGATGTCATTTAAAGAGATAAACTAGTGATCGAGAAACATACTCACCATCAGCGTGCAGATCCCACACTTACGTCCCCAAGGGTTTGTATTTTGGAAGCTTCTCTTCATCTGCCTGCCTCTGTCTTCAACTCTGGGGACAACAGCAGTGGCACTTGCTCTGGATCCTAACTTTCTTTCCTCTCTCCCTCTCCCCCCTGCCTCCTGTACAGTCTTCTATTGAAGCCCAGACTGCCCTCCGACTCACGTTGATCCTCCTGCCTCAGTTTTCCCAGTGCTGGGATTGACCAGTGAAAGCCACCACACCTGGGGTGACGTTGCCTTTCTACGACAAACTGATTATTTGGTTCTTCCAGTTTTTTACCTACTAGGTGGTGGGTGGTGGCTTTCTGCAGTGTCAGTAATGAAACCCAGGGCAAACCCTCTGCAGAGTGGTATTTTTGAGAAAGGGTCTCACTAGCAGCCCAGGCTGACCTAGAACTGATGAGGCTGGCATCAAATTCAGACATGCACCTGCCTCTGCCCCTGTACTGGGATTAAGGGCGTGCGCCAGCATGGCTAGCCCTAATATTTTTTAGTCTAATGAACAACAGAGTATAATTTCTTTCAATTTCTTCCCAGTAGGAAATGAGACATCTAGTACCACAGATTATGAAATTGAGCTTCCAGACCTCGTAGAACTTTGCAGTGCAATGTATGAGCATCCCTCTGGAGGGCCACCTTCGGTGCCTCCCTGCTAAGTAAGAGTGTTACATTTACATTTTTGTCTTTTAATTAATTAATCAATTAATTATCTATACAGTGTTTTGTCTGCATATATGCCTGTATACCAGAAGGGGGTGCTACATCTAATCGTAGATGGTTGTGAGCCACCATGTGATTGCTGGGAATTGAACTCAGGACCTCTGGAAGAGCAGTCAGTGCTTTTTCAACCTCTGAGTTATCTCTCCAGGCATCCCCCACCCTTTCTCTTTCTTTCTTTCTTTCTCTCTTTCTTTCTTTCTTTCTTTCTTCCTTCCTTTCTTTTTTTTTTTTTTTTTTTCAAGACAGGGTCTCTCTGTGTAGCCCTAGCCGTCCTGAAACTCACTGTGTAGACCAGGCTGACCTTGAACTTAAAGATCTGCCTGCCTCTGCCTCTCAAGTGTTGGGATTAAAGATGTGTAGCACCACCACCACCTACCTTAAAATTAAATTGTTTTTTTTTTTTTTTTTTTTTTAAATCTAAGCACTGAATAAAGTTCAAAACCATCTAATTATTTCAAAAGTTTTCCAGTTCTCAAAAACATTAAAGTTAGGGCACATACCTTTAATCCCAGCACTCAGAAGGATCTCTCTGAGTTTGAGGCCAGCCTGGTTTACAGAGTGAGTACTAGGACACAGAGAAACCCTGTCTCAACAAACAAACAAACAAACAAACAAATTACTTTTAAATGTAAAAAGAAAGTCTTGAATAAGGAGTCAGTGGTGTGACTATAGCCAGAACGTGTCATATGTACATGTGTGATGGCTATTCTTAGTCGGCAACTTGACTATACCTGGAATTAACTCAAAAGTCAAGTGGCTCGGCACACAGACCTGTGGGGGATTTGGGTTACTTGGACTACATGAAGTGAGATGACCTGTCCTAAACCTGGGCCTTCTCACAGCAGTCCATATAAAGGACACGGAGGAAGGAAGTTTTGGCTGTGGCCTGCTTGCCATGACTCTCAGTGGTAAGTAAGTTCATGTGTCTTGCTCTTGTGACTGTCCCTCACTGGCATTAGAGCCTACCTCTTTGGGATTCAGACATATACTGAAGACCAGCTGAGACATCTAGCCTCAGGGACTGAAATACTACTGGATTCCTGGACTTTCTGTCATGAGACAACCACGGTGGGACTAGCCGGACCACAGCTGTGCTCTTTAGAATCCCCTTAGAAATCTCTTTTTTTTTTCTTTTTTTTAAGATTTATTTATTGTTATATGTAAGTACACTGTAGCTGTCTTCAGATGCACCAGAAGAGGGCATCAGATCTCATTACGGATGGTTGTGAGCCACCGTGTGGTTGCTGGGATTTCAACTCCCAACCTTCGGAAGAGCAAGCAGTCGATGCTCTTACCCGATGAGCCATCTCACCAGCCCTAGAAATCTCTTAATATTCCTGGCACCTGCGTCTGAGAGACGGCAGACATCTTGAATTATAATACTCCCAGAGGTATTATAATTATAATGAAGGTGGAGCAAAAAAGACCTGAGACATCTGCAGAGGGGTAAGGCAAGAGGACTGGCTGGACACGGCCACCTTGACTTAGAAGAGGCTAACCCCATCCGTGAGGTAAAAATAGAAGCTAACATGTGTATAGTAGAGGATGGCCAAGTCGGTCATCAACGGGAGGAGAGGCCCTTGGCCCTGTGAAGGTTCTGTGCCCCAGTGTAGGGGAATGCCAGGGCCAGTAAGCAGGAGGGGGTGAGGTGGCAAGCAGAGGGAGGGGGGAGGGAAAAGGGGTTTGTTGGTTTTTGGGTTGTTTTTTTTTTTGTTTTGTTTTTTGTTTTTTGAGGGGAAACTGGGAACGGAGAAATGATATGTGATATGACATGTAAATAAAGAAAATATCTAATAAAAATTTTTAAAAAAAGAAGCTAACTTTAATTAAAAAAAAAAAATCAAATGAGCCCCAAACCCAATGTCTCTCAGCAGTGCAAATGAGCAGTAAGGGCAGTTTTAAGCTACTTCCTGATAGACCTCAGTGTCCTGGTACCAGTGACAGACATGCTCAGCACATGTCTGCAGCCAGCTCCCTGAAGAGAACTTTTACATATCAGAAGTTAAGTGTCCTCTCTCTGTAAATTCAGGAGACTGAGCAAAGTGGTGTCTGTCTGTAACTTCAGGATCCAAGATGCTGAGGCCAGCCTAGATCACAGAGTGAGACTGTCTCCTTAATAATAATAAATACTCACGGGAAACAGCATGGAAGAGGTTAGGATATTCATGGAGTTACACAGGACCAGAAAGATGGAGGGGTGTCCCTTTTTCCTGTCAATCACCGTGGATAGTCTCCAGTCCCTGTGCATATTTTTGTTTTCTTTTGCTTTTGGCTTGGTTTTGTTTTGTTTTGTTTTGTTTTTCGAGACAGGGTTTCTCTGTGTAGCCCTGGCCGTCTTGGAACTCACTCTGTAGACCAGGCTGGCCTCAAATGCAGAGATCCTTCATGCCTCTATTTCCCGTCCACCTTTGCTTTTGATTTTGAGATAGGGTAGCTCTGGTTTACCTGGAACTCACTATGTAGACCAGGCTAGCCTCAGAGTTACACACAACCCCCACCTCCTGCTCCTTAGTGCTGATAGATTAAAGGCATGCTCTGCCACCCCGGACTTCTTTTGCTATGTGTGTGTATGATTTTGGGGAAAGGAAATCACGGCTTAGGCATGCTAAACATGTGCTCCACCACTGAGCCACACTCCCAGCCTCACGTTTATTCTTTTAGGGATACGGCTCAGTTGGTAGAGTGTTTGCCTAGCATGCAGGAGGCCTTGCGTTCAGTCTTCAGAATGCATAAATTAGATGTGGTGGTGCACACCTATGACCCGGGAGAAGCAGACGCTCAAAGTCATTTTCAGATACATAGTTTGAAGCCAGTCTAAAGAAAACCCTCTCTCAAAAATTTGTTTTTCAAATTAAAATAGAATAATATATCTGAAGTATACAAATTGTATGTGTTAGAATCAGGAGCACTTGCCTTGCCCCTGTGAGGACCGGGGAGTGACATCCCGAACTGCAAAGTCACGTGCAGCTTGCTGAGTTTACCCGCAACGTCACCTGTGTAGCCATCACCTAAGGCAAGAAACAAAATCATGTGGGTTCACTAGAATCCCTGGGTGCACGGCCTCTTTAAGTTAGAAGTGGTACCACAGAGGCACTCTGGGCACCCCAACACGGGATCCCTCGCCTTGGGGTCCATGACGTTGGACTCCTGACATTTGTTCTCCCTTGACATTATAGGCAAACGTTTTCCTGAGGAGAGGAGGCAATGCCTTCGCCAGGTCCTGCCCAGCTGAGGGACAATCAAAGCTATATCTGAAGAGTAACTCGGTGCGCCCTTCCTTCCTCCTGTCGTGGAAATTCCTAGTGGTAGGTTTTGTTCTTGTTTTGGGTCACGCTATGCAGCCCTGGCTGACCAGAACTCTGCTCTCCTAACCCTAACTCAACGTGCAATGAGATGTAATTATCATTTTCATTTGGCAGGAATGGGAACTGAGGCTCAAAATGAAGCCACTTACCCAAGGACACACTTTACTTACATGGCTGTTTGCAAAAGTTATTCTTCCATACCGGATCTTTCGAGTGCTAGACCACAACAGCTTCGGTAATACCAAATTGCTTAACTTCAGCTCAAAACAGGCTAAGCTTGAAATACCAGGTTAAACAGGAGAAGAAAATTCCCCCCGCCCCTGTCTCTGTCTCTCTGTCCATCTGTCCGTCTGTCTGTCTGTCCGTCCGTCCGTCCGTCCGTCCGTCCGTCCGTCTGTCTGTCTGTCTGTCTGTCTGTCTGTCTCTCTTAGCAATTGCCTAGGTGAAGTACCACCTTTAAAAGACATATTTCACCTCCTAGAGGTGTGGCCTCTGTGGCCTTTCTCAGGTCGGAGTTACTTTCTACCCACAAACCCTCATTTCGGAGCACTTTAGAGGACGTCTATGATTGGCTGATCAAGACAGCAACATTTGAATTTAAAGTAAGACCAGACCAAGGCCGGTTCCGCGGGAGAGATAAAGCTTTGTTGTGAGAGGAACGCCAACTGGAGGCAGAGATTAGGCTGTATCAGGGTCCTGGGGTGGGACCAAAATCACCTGCTGTTTCCACTTTCAGTTCTTCACCAGGAATCAGTTCCTATTTCAAGTAAAAGATATGAAAAGAATAAACAGCATAGAACGGTGCTTTCTAAACTGCAAAAGTGTCGATAGCTGCAAATTTAGAGTTTGAAACTGAATTCTAATTTTCCTCTTATCCTAAAACAGGGTTCTCTGTGTAGCTCTCTGGGTGTCCTGGAACTCATTCTGTAGACCAGGCTGGCCTCATCTCAGAGATCTGCCTGCCTCCCCCGCGGGCTTGAAATTGAATTTTAAAAAGATAATCTCAAGGCAGACGCAAAATCTGTTTTCGGAGGCTGCAGCAGGAGCAGGGCAGGGACTTGCTTCCTGTCCCTCAGATGTTCCACTGGCTACGGGGGAGATTGTACTCTGAGGCAACCATACATTTTACAAAAGAAAATGGGCTGGCAGTGGCAATTTCCTTCCCTCAGGTTTCGCTATGGAGTCCTGGCCTAGAACTCAGTATGTAGACCTGGTTGGCTCCAAACTCTCAGCTGTTGGCCTGTCTCCCAAGTGCTGGAAACAAAGGCATGGGCCACCACTCTCAGCTAAACCTGACTTCTTTAGAAGTCATTGCCTCCTGTTATCAATTGAAATTGCACCCACTTAGTACATTTAATAGAAATAAGAGAAATGGAAAATAAAAACTGTGGGTAAGAGAGATGGCTCAGTGGTTAAGACCCCTTGGAGTGCTCTTGGAGGACCTTTCCAATTCCCAGTACCTACAAGGAGGTTCACATGGAACTCCAGTTCCAGGGGATCTGACACTGTATCCAGCCTCCTTGGGCACTGCATGCACACAGTGCACAGACATACGTAGGTGAAACATTCACACACAGAAAATACCTACCTTGAAACAAGAATCTTAAACAATACACACTTCTCATATAAGGCAAAAATAGCCAGATAGCATTATGGTTGCAGAGAACTTGAAATGCTACAGTCTTGTAATCCAATATCCGTCCTTGGCAATGGCTTCTAGGAGAGAATGATTTCCTCTATAAGCCTAAATACTTTTCCAGGATGTAGGTCACTTCACACTCATGACTTAGAGAACTGTACAACTCAAAGTAGCAAGAGAACTTTCAAGGTTTTTTGTTGAAATTCACTTTATTAAAAAAAAAAAAACCTCATGAACAATAAATTACAATACTTTCCCCCTTTATAAATTCTTCATAAAATATATTTGACAATTTGAAAAGAAAAGTTTTAAAGTTGCCTTCTTTTCTGATGGCTGATGACATCTTTTGTTTGTTTGACTATTTTTGTCATGCTGGTGAATTATTTTGTAGCTGCTACAATAGTTTGATTGGTAACATTTTACAATTAAAAACAAAAACCTAGACCTGCAGAAAGAACTATTCTGTGCTATTTATCTGACACTTAACACTTACTTCATCAGAATGACAAAGTATCCCTTAGCACCAAGAATCTACAGAACCCCATGTTTCTAAGTGACAACAGGTGCAAATGAACAGCTAGGAACTAACTGTACAACCCTACAGCGACTGGACACAGCTGCCTATAAGCTTTATTTGAAATATTTGGTCTTTTCTTTTTCAATTAAGACAGATTTCATAAAACACTAGAAACCATGGCAACAGACTATTAGGGATAACTGTTTATTGAGTACCTATTATGGGCAAGGCACTGTGCACAATTTCTTGATTGCATTTTTCCTTTAGCAATTATCCAAAATTCCCAAGTATCATTCAACTTTTATTTCTTACATGTGTCTGAAGAAAGTGCATGGCTAAATGCCATTTTAAAAAGTGGTCTTTATTCTATAAATTATGTGTGTGTGTGTGTGTGGGGGGGGTGCGTGCACACATGGAAGCAAGAGGGTATTAGATCCCTGGGAGCTGGAGTTAGGTAATGTTGTGGGCCATTCAACATGGGTGCTGGAACTGAACTCTGGTTCTGTGCAAGAGCATCAAGTCCTCTTAATAGTTGAGTCCTCTCTCCAGCCCCTACAACTGCAAATCTTAAATGGTTGTTAAATCAACTAAACTTAAGTGCTAAGCACACAGTAGGTACTTAATAAATACTCCCGACTGAAAGAACAAAGACAAACTACTGTCCTTTTGTTGATATCATAAGCAATTTCAGAATACAAGGATTTAAGAATGTTCTGGAAGAAATTTCCTGATCACCTCACACCCTTCCCTCTAATAAAGGAAAGAATTCTATTTCACAGATAAAAATCTTTCAAAATAAATTATAACTGGGGGTAGACATTTGGCTCAGTGCTAACACCTTTGTGTAGCACATGCAAGGCCTGGGTATGAGCCCAGCACCAACGAAAACAAGACAAACCAAATTACTCATTATTTTCAAGGAGGCAGGATCAAAAGCTATGTGCTCAGGACATGGAGGCTTCAAGTGCACAGGTATTTGTAGAGCAAAGAACTGTTGGCACACATCACATATCAATCTGATGAGGGCCAAGTCAATGGTAACCCATTATAATGAGACTTTTTCTAATTACCTGTAACTCAATCCACTGGTCAGATCTGTGTCAACTTGGTGACCCAGAGGGTCAATTACCATGAAGATCCATTACACTTCTACCTCTTATTTCTGAAAGAATTCTTTTAGTTAAGTCTGTAAGTGATACTAAGTGTATGTGACTTTTTTTTTCATTTGATAAGATTTTTTTACTAAAGCCTTTCAGTTCATGTTTTTATACTTCCAGATTCTAGGAGTTTTACATATTCCATTTTTTGTGTGTTTTATCTTTTATCACCTTCTGAACACATTTATTGATCGGTTGATTGTGTGATGGCAAGGATTGAGTCCAGAGCCTTGTACATGCCAGGCAAGTGCTCTTCACTGAACTACAGTCAGACCTACTATGAAGGTGTAGAGGCTCAAGCACTGAGTTAACAATGAGGACTGCTGATAACAGCCACAGACTGATACTGTATTGGCTTTTGCATCTTAATGCTTAAAAAGATCCTGTGGGGTCAGTGGTGGACTGCTTCCCTCACACCTAAGGCCCAAGGTTCTACCCAGCACTGGAGGTGGGCAGTTAGTGCCTTATAAGGCCTCACTTAGATACAATGGTAGATTCTAATTCATCCTAAAGACTGGTGTTCTGGTTTAAGAAAGAATCCTTTCCTTAATGTTCCTGAATTAGCAAGAACAATCTGGAGGCAACCATGCAGTTAGAATTTCCCTTCAGGAGTTGAGTCTCTTGCTTTCTGACAGATGCCAGGTGACCATAAGAAAATGACAACTTTTCTACTCGAAAGGCAGTTGATGGCATAGAATTTTATCCATTTGCCAAACTCTGTATGCATCATCTCTCAGTTTGGAAGAGAGCGACCAGTATTTGTGACAGTGATTACCAGTCCCATTACTGCATCACATGAGACAAGAGAGAACAGCGTCAGTGTCAAAGTGACAGAGACTCCAGTGATCCAACAGGAAGCCACACCAGGGCCAGCAACTCAAGGGTGAGCTCATTTGGTTTCTTCAACTTTATGCTGAGATTTAGAAAAAGTCTTAAAACTCAAAATTAATACATCAAGTATTACAGTTGTGTAACGCAATGTTCTCAGAACAGAAGAATACCATCCTCAGGTTACAGCAGATGCTCAAGCGCCCACACGTCCCAGTGCAGTGGTTTAATTAGTCAAACAAATGCTCAGTTACCTAAAGGTACGAGTGAGCCATAGGCATCCTTGCAGACCTTCTACCATGAAACTCAATGACTAATTCAACTGGAAGAGCTACAGGGCCCTGGAGAGCTCAAACATACTCCAGCGGCTTAGAACTGCTTAGCTTCAGTTATGTTTAATCAGCCATTTAGACCCTCCAAAATGATGCCTTTAGAAAGAGATGTATACTGGAAAAAAACAACAACAAAAATATACCCTTAGTATGTTTCCAGTAGCAGGAGGAGTAGGGATGAAGATGAGGGGTGGTTTGTGTGGTTTTTATCACCATTTTCATCAGCAAATCTCAAAAATCCAAACCTGTATCAAATAATTTAAACAGACGTGGCATTTTCTTCAACTGGAATGCAAAATGCACACATTCACATACTTACATATACATAAATATATACATATATGTTTTCTTTACAAAGCTTCAAAGGCTGCATTACCAGCACGCAGACCTCTTCTTCCATGGAAATGCCTAATACTGACAAGGAATGTCTAAAATACTTAAAGATATTTCTAGAAAATGGGACTTTCTTCTCTGCTTGTCTCTTAGGAGAATTTTGTTCTGCCAACCTTTTACCAATGATCATTAAAAAAATTTTTTTACAGCCACATTGGTAATACACATTCAAAACATACAATAAAATGGCCTGCATGGATTAAGAAAAACGAGAGAAAAAAAAAACTACCCCACAATAAAACCTAAACCCTTAGAAAGTGGAGCCTAACTTCCGTCTTCTTTTCGGCCATGTAATGTATTTCCGTTGAATCTGAAGCAGCACCATTTGAGATGC
The DNA here is from genome assembly GCA_019843815.1 of Montemys delectorum. Lineage (NCBI taxonomy): Eukaryota > Metazoa > Chordata > Mammalia > Rodentia > Muridae > Montemys > Montemys delectorum. The sequence continues at coordinate 12,469 of JADRCD010164175.1, read as the reverse complement.
TTGCAAGCAGTGGGTCACGTCTCCCAGCTGCTGTCTTTAAATGCAATTTGGACTAATCTGAGTTCTAGTTCAAAAGCATCTGGGCGGTCCTGGGGGTTTGCGGCCAGCATTTCCTTTATCAGTTGTTTCATTCGCCCATTCATAGACTTTTTCTTCACAGGGATGAGAAGTTCCATTTTGGGGTTTTCCAGAAGAGCCTCCCCAACAGGCACAATTTCGGTCCCCTGCTTTACGTAACTCCCCAGGAGCTCCTTCTTTGTCTCCGTGTCTATGAAGGTGATCCTCTCCAGCATTGCCCAGATGATAATTCCCAGAGCAAAAATGTCAGCTTTTGCTGTGTAGTGTCCTTCCCACACTTCGGGAGCCATGTAGAAGTCCGTTCCACATGCCGTGGAAAGGAAACACTTGTTTACACTGACAGGTTCTTCTGGGTTCTGCCCAGATGCTGAGCAAACTTTACTTAGGCCAAAATCGGCCACTTTCAGTGTGGGTTCCAAGTCACTAGTATCCAACCTGCTCTGAGAAATCAGGATGTTATCAGGCTTCAGGTCTCGGTGGATTATCTGGTTTTTGTGCAAGAAGGCCAGAGCACTGCTGAGCTGAAGCATGAAGCTGGTGTTAGTCTTTCGATTGGGTTTCCTGGATAACAGATACTCATTCATATCTCCTCCGTCACAAAAATCCATCACAAACCACAAATAATAGGCGCTTCTGGGATCAAAGGCAATTTCTCCTTTTAATGAAGTCTCTACAAGCTGTGAAGGATGAGGAGAAGAGCAGTAGTTATAAAATACACAAAGGTTAAAGGGGATGGATACAGTTCAGCAGTTCTGAGCTTACTGCTCTCACAGAGGACTGCAGTTCAGGTCCTCAATAACCATAGTAATGGCTCACAACTGTTTTCTGTCTTCTAAGGGCACCTGCACTGACACACATAGACCCACATACGCCCTCCCCAAAATAATCAAAAATTAATAAGATAAGTCTTTTTTATTTGTTCGTAGTTTTTTTGTCGTCGTTTTGTTTTTTTGAGACAGAGATTTAGACAGGTGTAGCCCTAGTTGTCCTAGAATTTGCTCTGTAGACCAGGTTGGCCTTGAACTCAGAGATCCACCTTCCTCTGCCTCCCAAGGGCAAGGATTTAAGGCTTGTATTATACATCTTCTTAAAATATACTAAAAAGAAAGAAGGAAGAAAGTTAGGTCAATCTGCAGCTTGCTTTTGTTTCTGAAGTGTTGGGAATTGAACCCGAGGTCTTGTACATACATGTACGAGGCAAAAGTTTCTTTTTTTTTTTGTTTTTTGTTTTTGTTTGTTTTTCGAGACAGGGTTTCTCTGTGTGGCCCTGACTGTCCTGGAACTCACTCTGTAGACCAGGATGGCCTCAAACGCAGAGATTTGCCTGTCTCTGCCTCCCAAATGCTGGGATTAAAGGCGTGTGCCACCACTGCCTGGCCATGCAAATTTTCTTAAACTGAATGTAGAAGTCACAAAAAAATTGGCAATAGTGAAAAGTTTAGTGAATGTTTACCTACCAAAAATTAACTCAAAACCAAACTGTAATTTTTTACTACATATACAAAGTTGTCTGCTCTTACAGCAACATAATGGTTTAATTGGGAAAAACAAAAACTTCTGATAGTTTCCTACTGTCATTCATCAGCAAGCAAATACCAAAGTAGTTTATCAGTGGATTGTGTTATGGTATAATGCTTAATTTAGGTACCATTTTTGTCTTTCTTCTTTTCTTCTGAGACAGAGCCTCAAGTAGTTCACAAAGGCCTCAAACTCATTGTATAGTTCATGGCTGGCCTTGAACTCTGATCCTTCTGCTTCCATCTCCAGTGTTGGAATTACAGGTGTGTGTGTCATTACACCTAGCTCAAGCGATCTCAAATTTAAGACCAGCCTGAGTTACATAGTGAGACTGCCTCAGAAGGAGAGAAAGAGAGACAGAGGTTAAAAATTGCCATTTGAAGGTGGATGTAGTGGCACACACCTGTGATCCCGGCACTACAGAAACAGGCAAAAGGCTCGCTGGAAATATTAGAACAGTATTTCCAACAGTTTCTGAATCTGCCTTAAACATGTCTACCACTTTGTACTCAGATAGTTATGTGGAACACTGTTCTCACTATTGATTTTTATAATACAAATCATCAAATGTGGAAAGTGCTAAAGATGCTCTATGTCCTAAAGTAACACATATTCAATCCAAATTCTCCTTTTAAAAACCAAGTTTAATTGTGTGTGCACACATGGATCATTGCACATGTGTCAGAGGATAACCCTGGGAAGCATGTTCTCTCCTGCCACCTTGTGGGACCTGAGGGTGGAAGGCAAGTTGTCAGGTCTGCATGCAAGTGCCTCTGCCGACAGGGCCACCTTGTCAACCCAAGATCTATCTCTATGTAGAAATAAACAGGTACATTCACTTCATTAGTGTAGTTGGATTGCTTTAAGGTGAAATTATTTATGATTATCAGCACGTTTGATCTGTAGAGGTTTTACACATCCAGGGTTGTGTACATGTCTTTCTGGTGAGAGGTCCTGAGTGGAAGGGTTAGGAAGGCCTCCTTTGCTCTGCTCTGCTCTGCTCTGCTCATCAAGCCCCAGTCTCCAGCTTTAACTGAAAACCTCAAGAATATTTTATTTCATCTGTGTTTTTATATATGCATTAAAAATTTTTTTTCAGTACTTCACAACTTTTGTAGCTATATTTTGGAAAGTGCCCAACTGGCTGACATTTTCTACATATGTCAATATAGCTGAATTCTCTCACCACCTAGGTCACTGCTTCATGAACAGACTAAAACAGAGCTGTATATTGCTTTTAAATTATTTTTTTATGTGGTGTCTAAAAAGAACAACGAAAGGGGAACACCAGAGTGGAGCTGTTGAAGAATGAGCAACTGGTAAGTTTCCATTACAATCATTGCAATTACTAATCACTACTACTACTCGTAGTGGTTATTGTGGCCAAGGCAAGGAACAACTTTCACCTGCCTCCCTGGCAGGGGCAGTGATGGTGAGGCACGCAGGGACCTCCTTGCTGCATGGTGACTAGTACAGACAGTCTGAAACACAGGTGTGATATTTCTGACTTCAGTTTTTCTGTCTTTACCCTAAAATGTAAACTTAATAAATAGCTTTGTATAATGCAGAATACCAGTACTCAGAAAGTGGTTATAAGGTAGGCATGGTGGTGCATATAATACTGGCTTGCAAGAAGGGAAATATATAGTTTTTACCCACTTATCTAGATAATGCTTGTTAGACTCTGTAAGATTTAAATAGTTGATAATAATTCTTCTTTTTTAAGTCCCTAATAGACTCTCACTCTGTACCCAAAGTCTAATGTAGCCTAGCCTGGCTTTGAACTCATGAACTCCTCCTTTAGTCTTATGTGTTAGGATTACAAGTATGTACACCATGTCCAGCAATTCATAATTCTTCAGCCCTAAGATGTATCAGATTCCCTATTGTACGTTCCTATATCATCTATGCTATTTTTCTGATATACACACTGGAAGGTGAAAAGTCCCTAAGCATGAAATTGAGCCTTTGTAACTGTTTTACATTTTCTCTTGGATTGCACTTCATATCTTAAAACCCTAAAGGACTAAATAAACCCAATTATTATGATGTTGTTACTAGATCTACGAATAGTGTTAACTTAGCACTACGTCAAATGTGTTAATATCTTTACTTTTCCATCTGAAGGGAGTGTTCCTTAGACTCTAAGACTTAATGCAAAGTTGACAGTTTAGGAGGGAATGCAGTTTATGTAGATCTCCAAACCCTAGGCTCCATCTCTAGTACTGGCAAAAAAGGGAAAAAGACAGAAATGTTTCCAATATTTTTATCATGGCAACCTAAGTACTTTTAGAAAAGTAAACATTATAGCTTTTAAATTTTTAAAATGATTTATTTGTTTTGTGTGTAGGGGGAACTATGGAACACTCATAGAGGTATGAGAACAACTTTCCAGGAGTCCAAGTCCTCTTTCTACCATGAGGGACCCGAGAACTGAACTTGGGTCATCAAGCTTCGCAACAACTTTACCCTCTGAGCCTTTTCACCAACCTAAACATAGTTTTTTGTTGTTGTTGTTACTATATTTTGTTTTAATTGTTAAATTATATTTACTTATTTTATGTGTGTGTTTACAAATACGTGTGTGTGTGTGTGTGTGTGTGCGTGTGTGTGTGTGTGAATGCTTACATGGTGCACATGCCACAGTACAAATGTGGTGGTCAGAGGACAGCTTCTGTCCTGGAGCTCAGGATTCAGTCTAGGAATGTCTTAAAGTCAATATACAGGTGAGTGTGATCTTGAACTCTGGAGCCCCCTGCCTCTACCTTCAAAGCACTAGGACTATTGATCGGTATGGAGCAATTTACTCATCTAAGGCTTATTATATTTGGACCTGTGACTTGGGGAAGTCCAGTTACCATGGGTGTGGCTATTACTGATTATGCTATGTTTTCCTTGTCTTCTGCGTTTATTTTCAAAATAACTGGTTTCCAGGAACTGACCTTAGATTCTCGTCTCAAACCTCCTCTAGTTCCCATCTTGTTCTACTGCTATGAAGACTGGTTAAGTGCCAGGCATAGCACGTGGTTGGCGTTCTTTTGAAGCCTGTGCAGCACAAGTTTAAAGTAGACACCTCTGTCCTCCACAGACCTCTATGTACACCTAGCCATAGAACACCTGCATCTTAGGGAGCAGGTCATCTGACACTGTGGTCTCCTCTTGCTGACCACTATTACATCCATTTCCTATGCAGTGACACATACCTGTAAATAAAGAGAAGAATTAGAGCCGTGGGACATCTTTTGCACCATCCCATCTTTCTGTAGGATGCACTCTTCCAAGTGAATCACATTTGGGTGTTGGCTCTTGATACTGCTTAGTGCCCAGAACTCTCGAAGGGCTAGTTCAACATTTTCAGGTGCGTGGCATCGAATTTTCTTCACAGCTACTCTTGCAGAGGTCTTTCTGATGACTGCTTCATACACAACACCGTAACTACCTCGGCCTACCTCCCGTATTAGATCGTACTTTGGCTGGCTACTCACCATCTTCAAGGTCGAGGTTTCTGGAAAAATCAACAAAGTGCTCTGTTGAAATCAGGCGGGCCCATTGGCTTGTATTCTTATGCATGATATATATACCCATCTGTTTCGCTCTCTGTGGTACCTGAAGGGTATCTAGCTGTGCTTTGGACCAGTCTATCAATAATAATAAACATAACAGCACTTACTATATATCATGAACTATTTCAAGTACTTTATAACAATTTTTAAAGTTTTTGTTGTCTTTGAGGCAGGGTCTTGCTAAGTTTCCCTGGCTTGGAGCTTGATATATAAATGATGCTGGCTTTAGAAGCCACGGTTACAGTACCATCAACCCTGACTTGGGTGTGAGTGCAGGCATGCCCATGCTATTATATACCTATCAGGTGATAATCTTGGCTCTCCTGTCACTGCTACAGCATATGCCAGGGTAGCTGCCTGTGAATTTTGTGAACTGTCTCTGCCGCCCACCTCATCAAAGGCAGGCGCATCTGGCTTCACATGGGTTCCAGGCATCCAGATTCAGTTCCCCAGACTTACTCAGCGAATGTTTTAACCATTGAACTCTCCTTCCAGTCTCCACCCACCTACTCCTTTTTTGAACAAGATCTCACTATGAAACCCTGGCTGGCCTCCAACTCAGAGATAAGCCTGTCTCTGCCTCCCCAGTGCTGGGACTAAAGATTTATGTCACCACGCCTTGCTTCTGGTCCTGTTTTTAAAAGACAGGGTCTTGTGATTATGTAGCTCAAGATGGCTTTCACTTCTTTTAAGATTTTATTATATATTTTATGTACATGTGTATAGCTTTGTGTAAGTCAGAGGACAATATGTGGGAGTCAGTTCTCTCTGTCTACCATGTGGTTCCAGAAATTGAACTCATGTTGTAAGGCTTGGCAGAAAATAACCCACTGAGCCATCTCAACAGCCTTGGCTACCTTGGTCTCTGCAATGGTGGTATTACAAGAGTGTGAAGTAGCCAAACCTGGCTACTTTATATTAAGTTCATTTAATCCTTAACTGCTTGAAAATGTCATTGTTAAAAATATACCAGAAATCTGAAATTTCATCAAGAATCATCACCATTTAATCTCAGCTTGTGGGAGGCAGAGGCAGGTGGATCTCTGAGTTTTAGGCCAGCCTGGTCTACAGAGGGAGTTCCAGGACAGCCAGGGCTACAGAGAGACCCTGTCTTGAGAAGAAAACAAACAAAAACAGTGAAACACAAAAGTCCCTCACACTTAGAAATATAAGCACTTGACTTCTGTTTATGGCCTAAAAGTGGACAAGATCACTTACTTATGTTTTGTTTGCACAGTGTCTCAGGTAGCTCAGGCTAGCCTTGAACTTCCTATATAGCAGAGGATGACCCTAATCTCCTGCTTCCACCTTCCAAGAACTGGGGTTATAGACCTGCACCAGGATGCTAATGTTATTTGTTTCTTATAAAATGAGCAGAAATAAACTTTGTGCAGCACTGTTCCCTCAGAATGAAGTAAGTGAATTGGAATAGAACTATCTTTTTATTGTTGTTTAGCATAGCTATTTAATTCTAGGTCTTTTCTTGCCTAAGGGGGGTGGGGGGGGCAACTTACGAATCCAAGGGAACTCTCTGACAGAGTTCTTTGGAGCTCTAACTTGATCAATCGTTTAAAGGCAAGCTGGAGCACACACCCGCACAGAGAATTGTCCTTTTGGGTGGACAGTCGGCAGTATTGCTCAGTCGCCCACTGTCATCGCCCGGGGCAGGAAGAGTAAGATTGTTTACATTGCACAACTAGATAAACAGATATGACGGACCCGGGGACCTGAGACTCCCCGGAACAACTGCTTTAAGTTCATAGGCCAGATTTAAAAGAAAATGATTGTTTCTGACGTTTGCCTGGAGGGTTACTTCCTTGTCTGGGTCTGGTCGCCTACCCTTCAACTTCTGACTGGATTGATTCCCTGCTGTCAGGTTTCCTGTCACAGGCGGACATTCTGTCCAGCTAGCTCTGTGCTGGGTTCCCGGTTCCTAGGCGCTTCCAAGCGACTCCCTTCTCTGCAGCCAGTCCCCTCTCCTCTCCTCCTCTCCCACTGGCCACAGTCCTCCCCCCCACCCCCCGAGAGAAGGACGCCTTCCTTAATAAGAAAGCGCGGCGTCTATCAAATCCTCGGGGTCCTGGCTGGAGAGCCCCCCTGCGGCAGCATCCTCGGAGGACCCGGGTGCCTTACGGTGGCGTGTCCTGCCTGCCATTCTCCCTCCGGTGCCGGGCACCGCGGGCTCGGCCATGCACCTGCTGGTGCCGGGGAAGGGACAGGTCAGGCCAGCGGTGCTCGGACGCGGAGCCTCAGCAGCATCACTCCGCCGGGCCGGCCCGTGAGACCCCGAGGGACCTCCCGTGGCCCCTGAGCAGGCCCCGCAGGCGCTTGCGGACCAGGGCCGGCATCCGGGAGTGGCCCGGGCGGGATCGGAGGCCGCAGTCCCCGCCGGTGGCCGGGGCAGCCCCGGGCCTTCCCGGGGCTGACTCCGCCGAGAGGTCTGTGACAGGCCTGCTGGGGACAGAGACCCACGCGGGGAGGTCGGTTCTGACTGCGGGGCATCGGTGCCACGACGAAGGGCCAGGTTTACCTCAGGGCAGCCGCCGCCGCTTCTCCCTCTCGTGAGCTCTGCAGGCCGCCATTATCGGGGCAGCTCGCGCGCCTCGAGCCGCCGCGGCCTCCAGTCAGAAGCCGGCGCGCGCCCCCGTGCTGCGCGGACACACCCCCTCACGCCGGGGCCCCGCCCCCTCCGGCTTCCCGGCGTGCGCGTGCGCAGCCGGGCGCCGCCTGCCGGTGCGTGCCCCGGCGCTTGCCCTTCGCCGCGGCTCGGGCTCTGCGGGCCGTCGAGCGTCTCCCGGGGGTGTGCGCGCTGCAGAGCGGACCAAAGCCGGCCTGCAGGGGTGGCGGCGGGGGGCGCGTCCCGGGGACCCCAGAGACGCTGCGGCCGCGGGCGAGCCCGAGCCTCCGGGGCACGCGCCCCATCGCGGGCTACCCTCTGCCCGCCCTCTTCAGACCTACGGAGCGGCGGCGGGCTGGAGCGCGCGGTGCGCAGGGGCCGGATGCCCGGCGCATCTTCCTCGCCGGTGGCGGGACTGGGCGCTACGTTCCGAGTCCCCGAGCTGGGTTGGCGGGTGCCACAATGGCCCAGGCGGCGACGCGGGGCTGGGTGCGATCATCTGGGAGGATGCGGTCCCCAGCCCCACCGGCGCGGTAGTATCTCCCTTAAGGAAGCCGGAACCTCATTGTTCCCGGCCGCCGTGAGGATCGGGGCGTCCTGCCGGGTGAGAGGGAGAGAGAGGGTGCGGCCTACCTGGCTGCGGCCCCCAGCCTAGCTGGCCTGAACCCGCCTTGGGACCCACGTAGGCTTATGCACAGGCACAAAAACAGGTCGCCAAGGACTAGGATTGACGGCTAGAAGTGCAGTTCCCCGGAGTTCTTCAAATACGGGCTTTAAGCCTTTCAAATACTCCCAACAGCTGTCAGTCATATCCTTGAGTTGCCCTGAGATCTGCCATCAGGGTGACAGTCACTCCGAGACCAGGGCCGGCCCGTCAGTTACACAGATTCAGTGAGCATCTGCCAGAAACTCCCATTCTTTTATTATTCTGCACCTACTGTTTGTTAACACAGGGATCCTGTTTTCATTCCTCCGCGGGCACATAAGCATCTCAGTGCCTCCAGGGTCATCTGCCGTAGTCCATCTGCCGTAGTCTTCTGCCTATGGAACTAATATCTGGGGCCTGGGCGATGTTCTATATAATCTGAACCATATTCCAAAAGTGAAGACTTTACTACTGACTGCTTTCATAGGAGAGAAAGCCAACGCCTGCCACACTTGACCAAAAGGTGTCTTCCTAGAATGCCTGCTCCCGCCCTGGTATAACAGCCTCCAGCCCGTCTCCTAAGAAAAGCCCAGCAATCTGTTCAGAGTTTGTCCTGGGGGTCCTCCTGGTATTGGGGTTCACCAGTTTGCTGAGACTACTGACTTGTGTCCTGCCCTGGAAAGTAGAGGGAAATAGGAAAGCTCTGTAAACACCGGCTACCAGTGTTAAACAAGAATGGGATAGGAAGAGATCTCTTCATGAGAGTAGTCTTTTTGTTCATTGTGGTCCTGAAATGTCACAGGAACTTCAAGGGACAGACTTGTTCTAGCTGCTTTCCTGTCGCTGTGACTAAAAAGAAAAAAAAAAATCACTGGCCAAAAATATATTAGGGGAGGAAAAAGTGTGTTTGACTTAAACCTCCAGGGTTAGGGTCACTGGGAATTCATCCATCACTGAGGGAAGTCAGGGAGGGAGCTAGGGAAGGAACTGTGGTGGGAGGCTCCTTACTGGCTTGCTCCAGAGTCGTGGCTCAGCTAGCCTGCCTAGAAACAGCACTGCCCACATTGGGGAGTCAATAAACCCCCTCACAGGTGTGCTTCCAGGCCAGTCTGATAGAGGCAATCCTCCACTGGACGCTTCCTCAAATAGCTAAGCTGTCAAGTTGACAGCTGGAGCTCACAAGACTAGTGTTCTATAGTGGGCCATCTTCTGTGTGACTAACAGTTGCTTATGTCTTAAACTTTTTAAAGGCCTATCAGTCCAATACAAGAATTACTCTGCATTCTACAGTTCTTTTGCCTTTGAGGCAGGGTCTCACTGCACAGCCCTGGCTGGCCTGAAACTCCCTCTGTAGACCAAAGTAGCCTGGAACTCCACAGAGATCCACCTGCCTCTGCTTCCTAAGTGCTTCTGGGATTAAAGGTGCATACTACCACACCTGAGCAACCTTAAACAAACAAACGAACAAAAAGAGTATGGATCTGTGTTTGTATGATGTATGTCAGCGGACAACCTAGTGGAGTTCATTCTCACCTTTTACCTTTGCGGCCTGTGGTGGTTTGAATATCTGTGGCCCATAGGGAGTGGTACTGTTAGGAGGTGTGGCCTTGTTGGAAGAAGTGTGTCACTGTGGGGGTGGGCTTTGGAGGTCTCCTATGCTCAGGCTCCACCCATTGCAAAAGAGAACTGCCTCCTCGATGCCTGAGGATGCCTGTCTCTCCTGGTGGTCTTTGAATCAAGATGCAGAACTCTCAGCTCCTTCTCCATCACCATACCTGCCTGGATGCTGCCATGCTATCTGCTATGATGACAGTGAGCTAAACCTCTGAATCTGTCAGCCAGCCCCAATGAAAATGTTTGCCTTTGTAAGACTTGCCTTGGTCACGGTGTCTTCACGGCAGTGGAAACCATAACCAAGACAGGGATTCCGGTGGCTGAACTCTGGTCCCCGGGCTTGTGTACCCAGTACGCTACCTTGCTGAGCCATCACACTAGCGACACCAGCGAGACCTAGAACTGTTGATCCTCTCACCTCTGACTCCCTACAGTCAGAGATGGGAGTGGGTTTACAGGAATATGCCATCATGTCTGACCTAATTGTGTATATTTAAAAGATAAATAATGGAGCTGGCATGGCGGTACACACCTTTAACGCAAGCACTTGGGAAGAAGCAGGTAGATCTCTGTGAGTTCAAGGCCAGCTAGAGCCACGGAGTGAGCACAAAACAAAAGATAAACACTGGAAGGATGAAAGTTTCTGGAAGTGTAGTCTGTGCTCATAGGAGAGGGAAAAATATGGATGAAATCGTGCATGGCTGAATTGGTGATATTCCAGTTCAGTGAGGCAGCCTGTCTAGAGGCCTGAGGTCTATCATGCCAGTGTATATGTACACACACACACACACACACACACACACGAATACATTATTTTAGGATATTTTAACAGTATATAAAATCTTATTAATTTATAATGTATGTAATATTAACCTGGCTAATATTCATAGTTATATCTAAGGAAAATACATCTGTTACCTCTAGCATAAAGAAATTGACATTGCTAAAGATGGGGGTACACCTTTAGTCCCAGCACTCGGGAGGCAGAGGCAGGTGAATCTCTTGAGTTTGAGGCCAGCCTGGTCTACATAGTGTATTCCAGAATACCGAGGGCTCCATAGTGAGACTTTGTCTCAAAAAGAATTTTAAAAAGGAGAAGGGGAAGAACATTTGTCTTAGTTAGGGTCATTGGTGTGAAGAAACACCATGACCAAGGCGACTCTTATAAAAGTGAACATGCAGTTGGGGCTGGCTCACAGTTTCAGAGGTCCATCATCACCGCAGGAAGCACGGCAGTGTACAGGTAGACACTGTGACCCATAGGCAGCCAGGAGGAGACTCTTCCACACTGGACAGAACTTGAGGACTAGGAGATCTCAAAGCCTACCTGCACAGTGACACACTTCTCCCAACAAGGCCACACCTCCTCATAGTGCCACTTCCCAAGGGCCAGTCCTATTCAAACCACCACAACAGTTTTCTGGTCTTTTATGTTTTATATCTCAGATAACTGAATAGTAGGCTTTATAAAGTTACTTTCTGTAGAATCCCAAGAAATAGTAAGATTAGACAAGAAATAGTAAGATTAGAAAGATAAAGCTCACCCAGAGAATGGTAATAAAGCAGTGATTAAAAACCAGCAGTGTAGCCGGGCAGTGTTGGTGCACGCCTTTAATCCCAATACTTGGGATGCAGAGGCATGCGGATTTCTGAGTTCGAGGCCAGCCTGGTCTGCAGAGTGAGTTCCAGGACAGCCTGGGCTATACAGAGAAACCCTGTCTTGAAAAATGAAAAAGAAAAAAAAATTCAGCAGTGTGAACAGTTGTTGTGAACATAAAGTTTAAGCAAACAACCTGAGCCGACTGAGCAAACTTACACCAAGGGGGTGACACAGCATCTCCAGGAAATATTTCTGTCAAGAAAAGGACTCTGACCCTAACTCAGATGATGTCTGTTCGGCAGATCTATAGGGGTAGGTAGACAAAGACTACTGTCGTCACTCAAAATATGGACTGTCCTACTGGATTAGCTCCCTGGTCTCCCAGAGCATTCCCATGTGGAGATGGAAGAGGAGCCTGGACTAAGGAGGGTGAGGCGGGAGGAGGAACATGATTCAGGTCAGCTTGAGATGACAGTGGGATGAGACCTCAACAGCAAAAAGAGCTGTGGAAAGTTAACTTATACCAGCCTGGGCTACATGGAGCCCTGTCTCAGAACACCTCCACCACCATTGATGTCTGTGGTAGGGTTTGAGGAATTAATTTTTAAAGATAGGGTTTCATCTATTCCAGGCCAAGTTTGAATTTGTTCCATACTCCATACTGGCCTTGAAATTAGATTCTCATTCCCCCAAAATAATAGGGTTATAGGCTTGGGATTCCACACGGGGGTTCATGGTGCTGTGGATGTGACCTCCGGTCTCATGAATACTACCCGAGCCCTCTACCAGCTGAGCTGTAGCCCCCAGCCCTGAACTTTTTTTTTTTTTTTTTT
>JADRCD010164158.1:0-15315 GCA_019843815.1 Montemys delectorum | reverse complement strand
CATGAAGTCAGTCTCCAGAGAACCAAATAACCCTATTAAAAAATGGGGCATAGAGCTAAACAAAGAATTCTCTACTGATGAACACCAAATGGCTGAGAAACACCTAAAGAAATGTTCAACATCCTTAGTCATCAGGGAAATGCAAATCAAAACAACTCTGAGATACCACCTCACACCAGTCAGATTGGCTAGGATAAAAGACTCAGGTGACAGCAGCTGCTGGAGAGGTTGTGAAGAAAGAGGAACACTACTTCACTGCTGGTGGGATTGCAAACTGGTACAACCACTCTGGAAATCAGTGTGGCGGTTCCTCCGGAAATTGGACATAGTTTTACCAGAGGACCCAGTCATACCACTCCGGGCATATACCCAGAAGATGCTCCATCATGTAATAAGGACACATGCTCCACCATGTTCATAGCAGCCTTATTTATAATAGCCAGAAACTGGAAACAACCCAGATGTCCCTCAACAGAGGAATGGATACAGAAAGTGTGGTACATCTACACAATGGAGTACTACTCAGCTATTAAAAACAATGAATTTATGAAATTCTTAGGGAAATGGATGGATCTTGAGAGTATCATCCTGAATGAGGTAACCCAATCACAAAAGAACACACATGGTATGCATTCTTTGATAAATGGTTATTAGCCCAGAAGTTTGGAATACAGGAAGAACGACCCACAAACCACAAGAAACTTAAGAAGAAGGAAGACTAAAAGGTGGACATTTCATTCCTTCTTAAAAAGGGGAATCAAACACCCACAGAAGGAGTGGCAGAGATTAACTATGGAGCAGAGACAGAGGGAAGGACAAGCATATAGCTATCTCCTAAGAGGCTCTGACAATACCTGACTAATACAGATGTAGAGGCTCACAGCCATTCATTGAACTGAGTACACTGTCCCCAATGAAGGAGTAGAGAAAGGTTCTATGGAGCTGAAGGGTTTGCAGCCCCTTAGGACGAACAACAATTACTAACTAGTATCCTCGGAGCTCCCAGGGACCCAACCACCAATCAAGGACTATACAGGGTGGGATTGAATGTACTGGCAGCAGGTGTATAGTAGAGGATTGCAAATTCGATCATCAATAGGAGTAAGGGACCTCGGCCTTGTGAAGGATTTGTGCCCCGTTATGGGGGAATGCCAGGGCCAATAAATGGGAGAGGATGGGGTGACGGGCATGGGGAGGGGGGAAGCAAAAGGGGTTTGTTCTTGTTTTTGTTTGTTTGTTTATTTGTTTGTTTTGGAGGGGAACCTGGTAAAGGGAAAATGTACATATAAGTAAAGAAAATACCTAATTAAATAAATAAATAAATAAATAAATAAATAAAAGTTCAAAGTTAAAAAGAAAAATACATTACTTATACAAGTTTTCCAAAATATACACAGCAGCTACAGGACTGGAAGAAAACAAAATGCCCAACAGAGATGCTGGGAGAAACACATCATGGTATACTATTCAAGGAATTACTACTGAGCAATAAAATAAATAAATAAATAAATAAATAAACACTACCAAATATTAATTAAAGTGGAACAGAAAAGCAGCATTGTGAGTGAAAAAAAGCCAAATAAAAAGTAGATATTTTATGATAACTATTTGGAATTTATCTTTGTGACAAAAAGTACTTGTTTTATATATATATGTATGTATATATGTATATATGTGTGTATGTGTATGTGTTATATATACATGTATACCTATATGTATATATACATATAATATGCATATGTATATATATTGAATATATATTTATACACACACACACACACATATATATATATATATATATATATATATATATATATATATATAACTGTATGGCTATATTTGATCTCGAAAGCCATAGAACTCTTAGTAAGAAAGGAGTATTTGGAATTTTATTTTGATTTTGACAGTTCATATATGGATGTTTATATTTGTGAAAACTTAAATGTTGAAGCTGAGAAAGTCCAAAGGTGAGTTAAGAGCTTCCTAAACAATTATGAAGAACTTAGTGCAGATCTCTAGGATCCATATAAAAGCTAGGCTGGGAACTCATGCCTGTAGCCCCAGAGCTAGGGCAGAGGCACAGAGGATCCTAGGGGCTTGCTAGCCAACCAGTCTAACCAAATCCATGTGACCAGCGAGAGAATCTGCCTCAAAAAACATAGTGAAGAGCTATCAGTGTAGATGAAAGAAGCTAACTTATAACCTCCACAGACTTGTACACATACTCAAAAACCTGCATGCACACCACCCCCCCACACACAAAAGAAAAAAAAAAAAACAACAACAATAACAAACAAAAAAAAAAAACTGGTAAAACTTTGTAGAGAATAAAGGCCCTGCCCACTATACCTGAATCTGATCTCAGAAAGCTATAGGATAGAAGGGAAAGAAAACTCTTGCAACTTGTCTTTTGGCCTTCTACACACGTGCCATGGTATTTTGGCATGCATACATGCATGTGTGTGTGTTTGTGTGTGCATGTGTGTGTGTGCACAAACAAATGAATGTAAATTCCTAAAACTTCAAATGAAAGCACACTATTGCTTCAAAAGTTCAAACTGAACTACAAAATTATTAATCTGTACTCAGGTGGTCAATCATATACAACATTTACTTGTCATAACTTTTTCGTAGGACTTCAAGGTGGATTGTAATTAAAATTCTGAGGACTGAGGGCTTGTATACTCAAAACAGCTTAAATTATTTCCTAATTCAATGTTTCCCAACTTATTTAGAGTCTTTACTCTTTCAACGATCATCCATAGACATCACTAGCTGATCAGGAAACAAGTCATTCCTGGGATTTACTTTATGACTTAGAATAAGTCTATGATTCTGGAAAAATATTGAAACTATATCTTAGGGATTATTTACCAAGTATGTTTACAAGAATTACATTGACATAGATGATTGGAGAAACATTTGAAAGTGTGATTCTAGTTCTTATTCCTAAATGCTCGGTATATCTAACAATACTTCAATTTCCTGTTATACTACACTAGCTTCTTCTGGATGGATGGAAGGAGAAAGAACCAAAACCAATTTCCCTCTCTTTTATTTCAAAACTCAGATGCCATTTGTTTAGATTATATACATGTAACTTAAGAATAATGCAGAAATAGTTGAAGAACTCAGTGTTAACTTTATATAACTTTGACTCTTGTTCCACACAGAATATGACTTTCTGAATGTCTCTAATTAACCTACACTTGAGTGGCTAATTTTGGCTTTATTCCTAATACACCTGGACATTATACAACAGGCAGTGTTGTCTTGCTGCTGACACCAGAGTGACAAACAAAAAGCTTCTTGCCACCATCCATTGTGGGAATATTGACAATGAACATGTGGTCCTCAATGGGAGCATATGTCAGCAAGAATTCTAATTACTGTGTTGAAAGGGTAGATCAAAGAAAGAAGTTTACACACCTGCTATTCCTGCCATTTCTGATAGGTACAGGGTTCTCTGCAGACTTCACAAATATGCTCTGTTCTTTGCTTAAGTAAACGTATGCTTGTTTTATTCCCAGCACAATAGAATCTACAGGTGCAATTTAAAGTATATTCTAGCACTAATTGCCTACATGTAAATGAAACCAGAAAATAATTTCTAGGTTTGGCAAAGTGTACTGAAGATATGGAGGACTGGGTCTGTAATATAACTCAATGTTACATGCAAAAGTAACATTACTGCATTTTAGGTACATTTTCAGGGGAAATTTAACACAGAATCAATTTGTTGATTGAAAAAATAAAATAATAGAGATAACATTGCACACTACTGCTTGGATGAAATCTGAACATGTTTTTGTATTCTAGGCTTCAAAAAACATTAAAATAACAGGTTAAAGAATTTTATATGCTAGTTGATACTCTTGACTCAATAATTTGAGCTCTTGACTATGTGGTTATATAGCCCATGGATATGTGATTTTTAATGACTGCATAATTATATATTAATAATGATATAATTTAATTATAATTATAATCATTATGTGACTACATTAAGTGATTAAACTACACTTAATGGAACAATTTCTCTATAGTTGAGCAGCTACATTCTTCTTTATTTTTTTGCCTTTGCAGATAATACAAACTAAAATATAATTTTACTTATGCTAGGGGAACATAAGTATTTATGAAATATGACATTAAAATTCATTCAATACTCTTGACCTCAATGAAAATGTACACTACCTATTCATTTAACCCTTAGTTGGACATGAAATAATTAAAGCAATTAATACTGTTGTCAGCATCAAGGAAAGAGATAGTACCTCCACTCATTCAGTTTTTTAGTTGATAAGCAAGTTACTAAAGCTTGGAAGGATGGATTGATTTCCTAATATAATTTACCTAGAAATGTATAGACTCTTGAACAATTCCAGATCTTGGCCTTTTAACAACCAAAACTTAGTATCCTTGAAATACATGGTACTGTGTTTGTTTATTCTGACATTAGTAAGTTTAATTGGGAATGGGTGCATACTCTCACTGAGAAGTTAAGGAACCCTTAATGTGACCTCATAAAGATCCTAAGGAGGGAGCAGGCCCTAAAATGCTATACTATAGGAAATATGGTATAAGGAGACAGGAGAGACCTGGCTTTATCTACTTGA
Source organism: Montemys delectorum (assembly GCA_019843815.1). NCBI lineage: Eukaryota > Metazoa > Chordata > Mammalia > Rodentia > Muridae > Montemys > Montemys delectorum. Next base: position 10,696 of record JADRCD010164158.1, on the reverse strand, counting down.
CTTCAATCTCCCAGTTTACAATCTCTATTCCTCTAGGCAATTCTTCCACAGCTAATTTGCAAATTATTGGTCTGCTAATGTTTATCTACTCTCTTATGATGGTGTCTCCACTGGTCACTCCAGCTCATCATACTAATGCTCTTCTAAAATCTCCAAACAGTATTATTTCCATCTCTCATCCAGTGATGCCTTACAATTCTCCAGTCCTTGTATTATATATGAGTTTTTTTCTGTTCTCTGAAGTCATTTCTAAGCATCAATTATTCATAAACTGAACTGATGAGGAGACATTCCTGTCAAAGATCCCACCTTAATAATGGTTAATATACAGCTGTCATTCAGTTGACAATATTTGATGGATTAATTTCAGGGATATTTGTACCTTGTGCCTTTGCTTTAATTCATTATATATTTCCTCTTGCCACTTCAAAACTCATGAATGTTTGAGGTTTGCAATCCTAGATTATTATTTATAAATTATAGTTTTTGTCTTAAATTTATTTTTCCATTCTGTCTATCAAAATCTATTCTACCAGCCAGACCTAATGGCACATTTTTTTAATGCCAGAATGTAGGAAGCTGATAATCGAGGGTTTGCTGCCATGGTTTCAAGGCTAACCTGAGCTACATAGTCAGACTGCCTTGAAAAGTAAACAGCAATAAAATTTTCCTTATTTATAAAATCATGTACTAACTTATAGAATCCTGTATCATATTAATTTTCAATTTAAAATCCAGTTCTACTAAGCCTGTAAAACGCCGATGACTATATTCACACTGAAGGCACTTTCTCTTTCCATAATTAATAATTTTTACATTTATTTGCATTCTCTTAATTTCAGAATTATTTCATGCCATTTACATTTGTCTCCAATCAGAAATCAGCTTTAATTATTCCCTTGATGCAGTTAGGTTCATGGGTTCTTATCACTATAGTTTTACTTTGATTATTTCAGCAAATATTGTTGCTTTTGGTGTGTGTATGTGAGTGAAAGCTAATACTTAACTTCTCCCTGATCTTATGCATTCTTTTATATAGTTACTAATGTTTTCTTCAATATAGTTACTAGTACTTGAGGAACTACTGGAAGTTGGTAGTTTCTGAGGGAGATAGCTTCCTTTATGAGTGCAGTGCCTGTTCTAGAACAGGTATGCTCTAGAACATTGCCTCATACCCATGTGCATATGTGCAGCACATATTATACTGTTTTTTTTAAAGACAAGAGACTAAAAGGAGGTGTGGGTATGTGGCTTGAATCTGGAAGGACCTATGGGAGAAATGGAGGGTGAATATGATCAAAAATATATTATATATATGGAATTCTAAAAAAGTTAATAAAAATATTCTGTCCTAAAATTGATAGCATGAAGTTTGAAGAGAATGTGTTGGGGTAGGTCCAGGAGAGTTAGAGTGGAGGAATCACAAGTCTTATCAGCTACACTGCATTCTTGTATGAAATTCTCATACTAATAAATAAAAATATTTTAAAATCTGCTTTGATTCTCATTTATGGGGTTAAACCTAGAAATCTAGAAAGGAGCTGCTCTTTGTGTTGCTCTTCATGCCTTGTTAATTACACTAGAAATCTCCTGTGAGTATGAATTTTATGTCTTACTTTTTTATCTCTATACATAGTCTCGATCTTTTATAATATCAGTCACTATTCGCTGACTAACAAAGAGGAAAAACATTAAAATCCTTACCATGATAGTTTTCCTTCTGTTTCTAACTTAACATATCCAGACAAAATGAAACTTACAAAAGAAAGGCATTTTCTTGCTCACAGTTCCAAATTACAATCCACAGCATGGAAGTCAAGAAGGCAGGAATTTAAAGCAGCCAATGACATCCACACAGAAGAGCAAATCGTGAATTATACATACAACCATGATTGAATTCAGTTAGCTTCTTCCTCTCTTACGTTGTCTGTCCAAAACTCTCTGTGTAGGGAAGAGTGCTAACTGCAATGGGCTGGGTCTACTTAACATCAATTAACAATCAGTGCAAGCATGGGGGGGGGGGAGGGGCGTGGCACACGCCTTTAATCCCAGCACTTGGGAGGCAGAGGCAGGTGGATTTCTGAGTTTGAGGCCAGCCTGGTCTACAGAGTGAGTTCCAGGACAGCCAGGGTTATACAGATAAACCCTGTATCGAAAATAAATAAATAAATAAATAAATAAAAAATAAACAAACAAAAAAATCAGTTCAATCTCCCAAAAGATACACCTTCACAAACCAATCTGATATAATTATCATTAATACTTTCTTCTCATATTATTTCATTTTTAAGTCAAATTGACAGTCAAGTTTACCAGAATAATCCATTCCTTGCCAACATCAGACACAAATATCACTTTAAGGCTTAAAGTTTGAACCATAAATCTAGAAAGCAATAAATCCATGCTACTTGTCCCCAAATTTTAATGAGTCCAATATAAAATATATCCCAAACACCAAAACTGTCAGTCTTCCAGAATTTCTGAATTTCAATTAAATTTAGAAATATTAAATATCTTTCAGAAGATTAAAATATCTTCAAAAGGTTTCAGAAACTCTTAGCTGTAGACTCCTATATGTTTAAAAAAAAAAAAAGTCACGCACTTAAAGATTCTTATTCCAAAAAATGAAGAGATGGGATGTAAAATTTATCACATTAAAGTGAAAACAAAATTGAGGTGTATAAATCTTGTAGCTTGGGCCTGGAGAGATGGTTCAGTGGTTAAGAGCACTGACTGCTCTTCCAGAGGTCCTGAGTTCAAGTCCTATCAACCACATGGTGGCTCAAAACGATCTATAATGGGATCCAATGCCTTCTTCTGGTGTGTCTGAAGAACAGCTATAGTGTACTTATATACATAAAATAAATGAATAAATCTTTATAAATAAATAAATAAATAAATAAATAAATCCTGTAGCTCAATGTCTGATAGTAGAGGCTCACTCATAATGTAGTTTTCTGGGCTGCTAAAGAGTTTTCTTCCATCTATAGCAAAGAATGTTTCCTTCTGCCACTTACTCCCTTGCATTCCCACAGTGCTGCTTGGACAACCTATCTTTCTGATGTCTCCAATATTCTTGGATCTTCACAGCAATTAATCTAAGGCCTCTTAGGCTTTCTACAAGGACTCCAACCCTTTCACAAGCTTGGCCTCAACTGTTCTCCAGTACCTCTTCTATTTTTTTTCTATCATGAATGCCTTTAAAACCAGTTCTTTATGGATGACTCTTATTTTCCAAATTCTGCCAAGACATTAACATGTAGTATAAACCACAGCTGTGTAAGTATCTATATGCTACTGTTAAAGAAATCCGTTCTTAGTGTTGCAATGTGTAACAGAAGGCCTCACCTCAGTGGTGCCGAGTATTCTGATAACCACAGCTCCATCAATTCCAGCATGATAGCAGACACAGATTCTTGGCAAAAAATATTACAGGACTAGTCTCTTTGTTCAGCTCACAGCAAAGTTCTTGTGCCTTCTGAAACTTCATCTGGATCTGAGTTGTTCTTGTTACTCTTAGCATTCTTTACTTTTAAGCTTCTGAGAAAATGGCCCGTTAAGTTCATCCAACAGGCTTCAGTGGCTTTTCTAATCCAAAAATCCATATTCTCTACCTTCTTCCCACTCAAAATCCAAACATGTTCAAGTTCATCTTGGCAACTAGTCTGCTTCTTTGATACCTCTCTCTTATGGTTTCATTTCTGTTATTGTGAATAATCCAGTGTCAAACAAACCAACTAACTCTTTGGAAACCGATTTTCTTCATTTTACAGTTTTAGATTTGTGTGAGTGCAGGCAGGAGCTTGGACATTGCTAGTTAAGAGAGAAATGAACACATGCATCCTGCTCGTTCATAGTTAAACTCAGTAGGCTTTCTCTTCTATTACACAATTTAGGGCACAGCCAATGAAATGGTGCCACCCTCATTAAGGTGAGTTTCCCTATCTCAATTAAATATCAAGACTCCCTTCCAAGGTGATTTTTGACTGTTCAACACACGAGTTTACAGCATCTGTGATTGTCTGACCAAGATCAATCCAGTGAAAAATTTCAACCTGAAGCAGAAAGTTGTTCCCATGACCTACTTCTCAGCTAAGAAATTCCTGGAAATTGACTGCTTCTCAGAGAATTAGAGTCACTTTGTGTATGTGTTTGTGTGTCTAATGATGTACTGCTTATGCCTTAGGGAATGACTCCAGACATATATGCCTATGGACAATACTATTTAGATTGAATATGTTAAAAGATGGAGGGGTTTATAATTAAGATACATACAAACACAAGTATGTTCTACTAGTAAAACTTGAAAGAAAGTTATGAGAAAAAGTGTTCTAATCTCACAATTTCTGAAGTGCCAATATTTTATTGTTAGAGATTTATATGTAGCATAGAAAACAGTTTAACTTGCTGCAAGTTATAAATATTTTTGTCTCCTGTTATATTTTGTAAATATTTCTTCTTTGATTTTCAGACCTACAGATTTAATTTGTTTATATTGTATGAAGCATGAGAAAATATAAATAAATGCAATATAATTTATTGAAAATATTATCATTTCCCCATTCTCTGTTGACACTGGTAAATGGACATTTATTTACTTCTGAGACATAAGAGTGAAGACAAGATTTACTATTTTATGAAATAATCGTACAGATTCTATATTAGAAAAAAGTGAGTCTCAAAATACTAATTATCCTTTTCAGAGAAATTCTAGCTAGAATAAAAGGACCAAATGAGGTGAGGTCCTCATTTGGCACAAGTCACTTCTGGAAAATTTGCAATTCATGAAAGAGAAGGACCATCCAAACACAGTTCAATTATGTCTTCTGAGCTCTAGCATTAGAATGAGAATCCAGGGAGTACTGATGGGGCAAATGCAAAGAACCAACCAGAGCTTTAAGAAGGATCAACCCAAACTGATAACTGAATATGCGAGAATACTGTGTTCCCATGATCTACCTCTCAGGTAAGAAATTCCTGGAAGTTGACTGCTTCTCAGAAAATTAGAGTTACTTAGTGTATGTGTTTGTGTGTCTAATGATGTACTGCTTATGCCTTAGGGAATGACTCCAGACTCAAATAGCAAGCCTTAAGACCACTACAGTCAATGGTTTATCAGGTGGGTGTTCAATCTACTGAATATTGGGTAATAGTTAAGAACATATTAATGTGGTTCGATGCTCTCGCAACAGCTCTTAAAATAGAAAAGCTAAAAGCTCAATTGCACTCCAGAACCCAAATTAAGAATATTCATGTAAATATAAAAATATCCAATATTTCACAAGATAACATTATTGGATTCATAAAAAGTCTGGAAATATGCCCAAAGCAGCAGAAAAAGTAGTCAGTTAAAACCACACCAAAATTGACACGATATTAGAATTAGCAAGGATGTTTTAAAAAATAACTAATTTATCTGCATCCCATATAAAAAATCAAGTCAATAACTGGAAGGAACTCAAAATAAGTTTGAATTTTTTGATATGAAATTGCAGTGTCTAAGTTGATAAACACATTAGTTGGAATTAAAACACGGCAGCACATAATAACCAGTGAAACCCAAGAAGCAAAATACTTTGAAAATAGTGATAATGTCATCAAGGTATAAAAGGGAAATCAAGTAAAATAGTCTGCATCTTAAGACAGAAGGGAATGCAGCAGAGACCATTTAAGCAATAAATACAAAAACATATATTAAATTAGATGTAGAACAATTATAGCACAATTCAAGAACCTCAATGGAATAGGAATACAAAAAAAAATCATAACAATTAAAACCTAGCAAAGTGCATCATCATTAATTAACATCAAATGCTTGCAATATATGAAAAAGTAAAAAAAGGTATGAAAAATATCAAGAAGTAATTAAAGAATAAGCATCAGATTTCTCATTGGAATCAAGAATATTGAGAAAACAAGCACATTTATATATGCTACCTTTAAAAATAGAAATGGAAAACAGAATAAAATACAGAAAATAAGTTTTAAAAAGGAAACTGTAGGAATAGTATTGTCTGATTTTAATTCACAATTCATCCATTATATGCATAACTAAAATAATGGGGATTGTATATTGTAGTGACAGAGGTATAGAAAACATTGGGATAGAGTAGATAATACACTGGACTTATGCAAATACTGCCTTTGTAAAAGGTTGCAAAGGCTAGGGAAATGCCTCAGCAGGTAAGATAGTTCACTGAGCAAACAAGAGGACTGGTGTTTATATCCCAAAACACTGATAATGCAAGAAGCTGGATGTGGCCAAACACACATGGCAGCAGAGATTGGAGGATCACTGGTGTTAGCGCTCCAGTAAGGAAGCTGAAAATGTGATGAACTCCATGGTAGTGAAAGACCATGTCTTTGGATCCTGGTTGAGGGATGGGACCATCCACCCATCTAAAAGTTTTTAACCGAGAAATGTTCCTGTCCAAAGGAAAGACAGGGACAAAAAAAAAAAAAAAAAAAAAAACCAGAGCAGAGACTGAAGGAAGGGCCATCCGGGGACCATCCCAACTGGGAATCCATCCTGTCTGCAAACATCAAACCATGACACTATTGAAGTTGCCAGGAGGCACTTGCTGACAGGAACCTGGTGTGGCTGTTCCTTGAGAGGTTGGATGCTTGGAGCCAACCATCAGACTGATCTCAGGGACCCCGATGGGGGAGCTGGCAGAAAGACTGAAGAGCTGAGGGGTATTACAACCCCTTAGAAAGAACAACAACAGTTGGCTGCCCAGACCACCCAGTGTTCCCTATGACTAGACCACCAACCAAGGAGTGTACAGCGGGTTGGTGGATCCATGGCTCCAGATATAGATGTAGAAGATGATGGCCTTTTCTGACACATCAATTGTTGAGGAGGCCATTGGTCCTATAGAAGTTTGATGTCCCAATGTAGAGGAATGTTGGAGAGGTAGGGCAGGAGAGGGCGAGTAGGTGTGGGAGCACCCTCATAGAGGCAAAGGGGAGAGGGTGGATGTGGGATGGGGGAGTTGTGGAGGGGTAATCAGGAAGTGGGATATCATTTGAGATGTAAGTGAATGGAATGATTAATTAAAAAAAAAAGACCATGTTTTAGAAAAGTTATTGAAGAGTAACATAGAAGGACCTAGTGTTCTCATATGATCTCAGTACATGTGAATGGACATGTACAACCGCATGCACATTTGGTGTATACTACATATACACAAACATGTAAAAAGAACTAAATATAATTTTAAAAATTAAGTATGAAATATGCAAATAAGTGTTGGGTGGGTTTCAGTGAGGATTAAAGTTTGGTCATCATAGGCAGTTATCTTAGGAGAGATCATTTTTTTTTTTAATCTTTAGGAATTGTGTTGGTTTCAATAAGAATACTCCCCTACATAGCCTCATTCGTATATTTGTGTGCTTAGTCATCACAGGGTAGCACTACTTGAGATGGGTTTAAAGATGTTGCATATGTTTGAGAAAGTTTGTCATTGGGAGAAGCTTTTGAGAGTTCAAATGTCCAGTGTTTCTTCCTGCTTCCTGCAGATCCAGATATAGAACTTAGTTAAGTCTTCAGCACCACCATGCCTGAGTGCCACTATGTTCCCTACCATAATAATAATAAAAAAAAGCCTCTGAAACTCCAAGCAAACCTCAATGAAATGTTTAGTTTAATAATAGTTGCAATATTAATGCTATCTTAACAGAGAAATAGAACAATGACCAAGACAGAAGTTAGTACCAATGAGTGGGGAATTTTTGTGATCGACTTGAGCATGATGTTTGTTTTCAGAATGTGGACATTGGGAATTTGAAGAAGGAAAGAAGTTGAATTCTTTAAGAGGCCTAATTGACCATACTAGTAGAAGCATGAAAGATATTGGGACTGAAAGAGAGAAATTATGATGGCCTGCCTCAAGATGTTTCAGAGGGGAAGAATATTAATAAATGAGCTAGAGATCTGTCTTGTAATGTTTTGGCAAAGAATGGGTCTGCTTTCTGTCCTTGTCCACATATTCTGCTTAAGGCCATACTAAAGAGTTGGTAGAGGAAATTCCAAGGCAGCCTAGTATTGACTGTCCAATGGTTATTAGTAGTCACTCTTAAGCAGATATACAAAAGAAATAAGATAAGCCAGCAAAATTACAAAATGGACAATTTGATGTGAAAAGGAGCACAAGGAAAAGTAATGTAGAAAACAAATTTCCAATAACCACATAGATAAAAAAAAATTGAAAACCCTGATGCTAAATGGGATGAAGGGAGAGGTAACCCCAGGACAAGATCCCATTCAGATAAGCTTCCAGCTTGTAAAAGAGGAATTAAACAAATGCTTAAGCAGTGAAGAAAACCATCAACAAAAAGCTGATGGACCCATCATAGGGAATAAGAGGCCATTTTCAGCCCCAGCAAGCAGCAAAAGTTGACAACTTCAGTCATATAGTTTGGGTTTAGCATGAAGGATAAAAAAAGGGGGGGGGGGTTATGAAATGTCCCTCTGTAACTAAGGAAATAAATTGAGACCAGGAATGGATAGGTGTGTCCCTGCATAGAGGGGAGTAATTGCATGAAGTTGAAAAGGTAAAGCCTGGATTTCATTGGAAAGCCCAAGATGGTGTGGATGACAGAGCTGTGAGATACCTGCCAGAGAAAGTTGCTTACAGGGAGTGGACAAGCCCAAGAGAGAGAAAAGCATTGTAGTCAACGATGCTGAAGAGAGCTGGAGATCTAAAGAGCACTTTAACATCAGACACAGATGTAGAGAATTTGCGGATTGCCCTGTTGGTTTTTGTTCTTCTTCTGGTTCAGTATTTCTTCACTATGCTTGCTCCCCTTCCTTACTTTTGAAATGGTAATGTCTGTTCTATGCCATTGTATGTTGGAAGTATTTGATCTCTTTTTGTGATTATGATTTTACAAAGATATACAGTTAAGACATTGCTATGAGTCTGAGAAGCGATTTTGTACTTCGGACTTTTAAGTTTTAAATGATGTTGAGATTGTGATAGACTATAGGGATTTTTTTTTTCACAGTTTTATTTCATTAGATATTTTCCTTATTTATATTTCAAATGGTATCTCCTCTCCTGGTTACCCCTCTGAAAACAAAAACAAAAACAAAAGCAAAAACAAAAGCAAAAACAAACCCTGTTTCCTCCCCCTGCTCACCAACCCACCCTCTCCCACTTCCTAGCCCTGGCATTCCCCTACACTGGGGCATAGAACCTTCACAGAACAAAGGGCCTCTCCTCCCATTGATGACTAACTAGGCCATCCTCTGCTATACACATGCTGCATGAGCCATGATTCTCACCATGAGTTCTCTTTGGTTGGTGGTTTAGTCCCTGGAAGCTCTGAGGGTACTAGTTAGTTCATATTTTTGCTTGTCCTAATGGGCTGCAAACCATTCAGCTCCTTGAGTCCTTTCTCTAGCTCCTTCATTGGGGACTCTATTCTCAGTCCAATGGATGGTTATGAGTCTCTACTTCTGTATTAGTCAGGCACTGTCAGAGCCTCTCAGGAGACAGCTATAACAGGCTCTTGTCAGCCAGCACTTGCTGACATACACAATAACGTCTGGGTTTGATGACTGACTATGGGAAGGATTCCTAGGTGGAGCAGTCTCTGGATTGTCCTTCTTTCAGTCTCTGCAACTCCTTCAGTGGGTATTTTGTTCCCCACTTCTAAGAAGAAATGAAGCATCCACACTGGTCTTCCTTCTTCTTGAGTTTCTTGTGGTTTGTAGATTGTATTGGAAACAACTCAAATGTCCCTTAAAAGAGGAATCGATACAGAAAATGTGCTACATCTACACAATGGAGTACTACTCAGCTATTAAAAACAATTAATTCATTAAATTCTTAGGGGAATGAATGGATCTGGAGAATATCATCCTGAGTGCGGTAACTCAATCACAAAAGAACACACATGGCATGCACTCTCTAATGCCCAGAAGCTCAGAATACCCAAAATACAATCCACAAACTATAGGGACTTTTGAAGATAAACTGAATGTTACTTTGTTTTGTTTTGTTTTTACTTTATTTGTTTGTTGTTGTTTCACATTATGATATGGTTACAGACCTAGGGAGACCAAGGGGTGCAATGGGTGGTTTTAATTTTGAATGTCCACTATAAACTCATATATTTCAATACTTAGTCATCAGGGAGTGGCACAATTTGAAAAAGATTCAGAGATGTGTACATGTTGAAGGGAGTGTATCACTTAGGGTGGACTTTAAGACTAGAAAAGCCCACACAAGTCCCAGTGTGTTCATCTTCCTGACATCCACAGATCCAGATATAGACCTCTCAGCTACTTCTCCAGCATCATGACTGCCTGAATGCCCCATGCTTTCTGCTATGATGATAACGGAATAACTTTCAGAGACTGTAAGCAAACTCTGATTAAATGCTTTCTCTTATAAAAATTACCACAGTCATGGTTTATCTTCACACCAGTAGAACCATGACCAAGATAGTGATGATACAAAGATATAGTCAAAAATGATTTTCTACTATGTTTGTATTATGTCACCAATATCCTTTCACATTTGCCATTACCCAAAATTTAAAAAATTACCTCCTGTCCCTTCTCTGTTCTAGCATTTGATGTGATGTAATTTTCCTGCTCCATCATTCCTTTTCTTGCCATTCTCTCTCTGTGTGTGTGTGTGTGTGTGTGTGTGTGTATGTGTGTGTGTGTGTGTGTGTGTGTGTG
>JADRCD010164143.1:0-33427 GCA_019843815.1 Montemys delectorum | reverse complement strand
TATATATATATATATATATATATATGTGTGTGTGTGTGTGTATATACATATATAAATATACATATATATATACATATACATATATATATATAGTCCACAGTGTTAATCACACCAGAAAGCAAACAAAAGATCTGTCTCTAAGACTCATCTTAGCCATTTTATTGTATTTGCTGGCCAATTCTTGCATTAGTATTGACTATTTTAATTTGTTGAGGCTTTATAATGCTTTGAACAAGTAATAGAGCACAGAGCTCATTCATTGTTCTGACTTTTACCAAGTGACAATGAGGTTAATATGTTTAATAATAATACTTCTTTCTAAACAACTTGATCTTCAGATAAAATATTTTATAGTGATATACTCCAAAGTAAATCATCTGATCCTTCAAGTAACTATAAATTTGTTGGATGCTTTCTATAGAGGTTCTGTTCATTGTTATTTATGGCTATGACCAGATCAGTACTATTTTTTTATGATTGTTATCTTTAATATCTGGGTGGCATTAGCATCCATTATGAGCATACAAAATGAACAAATGTCAACTAGTACTTGGAATATATTCTAGAGACAGCATTCTAAAACCACTTTTAAACTTATAGGATACATCGAGTTAGCATAGGTGTCATGTAGCTGGCTGATATTTCAAATCCATTCTCTTAGGTGGGTCCCATATTATTTATATTAGGAAAATTGTCACTATATTTGGTTGATAAAAGAATGCCAAAATTAAATTCTTTGAACACTATTATGTCAAACACTAATAAATACCCTTGTAGTGGTCATTTACTAAATATGCATATGAATACAATTTCAGGCTCACAACCTCCTAAATTATCTATTCAAGAACTTTCACCACATGTGTGTCGCTTGTTGGCTACCTTTGTGGCGCTATTTGTTACATTGGCAAGCAAGCAGTTCCAGATTTTATAATTCAAACCAAGTACCATGAATTTACTGGATTCACTTAGAAAATGAAATCCAATCCCTTGTTCCAATATACATTCCTATGAGAACCTCATTAGCAATTTTTTTCAAGAAGCTTTTGCATTATTTTGTAATCAATTTGTCCTGAGGGCAAATAACTGATCTAGGGAATGTCAATCAGTTTTAATGCTGCAAGCTCATAAACATGCTCAATTTACTAATATTTTGTAATGAAAAATGTGAACAAAATTATAGCAGTGTAAACATTTAAACCCCAAAGTTTAGGAGTATTAGCCATTAATGATAAAAGTACCTTCATCTAAGATAAGATTACATAGTAGGCATGTACTATCTGCTTTTCACATTCCAATAGTTCCAAGTATATATTATCATCATTTTAAACTTGAAATGGGGACACTGAAATTTATATTCAGTAGCAAATGTTACACACAAAGTATATAATGACCAACAACACAATACAGTTTTGTTTTTTAGAATTATCAGGTATATGTTCTGTATATGTATATCTTTTGACTAAACCAGTGGTAAAAGTATTATGTAAAAAATAAACCTAACTTGTAAATTGTGCTTTGAAATAAACATAAACAAAAGGCAGAAATGGGGAAAACGATTAACCTGTCAATCTTGTCTAGGCAGCAGTCCAAATTTGTTAGGGAAATTAATTTGAAAAAACCCTGAGATTCACATTGCCAGGACTTTGTTGAAGATCTGTTAATAGTTTAGAGAAAGCAATGGGTAAGAGTTTCAAAGTAATTTACTGAGTGAAGCAGCTAAGGTTAGAAGTTAATTGAAGAGTCTCAACACATCTCAATTGAATCAAACTAGCCTGAACTTCTTCATTTTAGGTGAAGAAGGTACCAGCTTATAGTTTTTCTCTGAAAGATGTAGCTGTAGGTTTTGGGATGTCAGCACCATATTTTCTTTATTGTTATATCTCTGGTTCACAGTATACTTGCCACATAACAACTGTTCAGCAAATGGCTAGGTAGATAATGGAAGAAATAAGTTTCTGTCGTCCTAGAGAAGTCAGTTTAGGTGATATAAAAAGATACTAAGAACACAGACAGCCACATCTTTTGCTCAATTTTGCTAATTGTCATTAGTGTTTAAGTGAATTCTTCTCTGTGCCTGTTTTCTCGGCTGTGAAATGAATAGGCAGAGCGAAATAATCACAAAGGGCCTTATTAACTGTATGATCGTTATAATTCAATAATGAGCAATTAATAACTCCAGCGTTTTCTCACAAAGCCTTCTCACCAACCAAAAGAGTAAAGATCTAATTCATTAAAATAACTCCAGGTGGTCAGAGAGTCTCAGTACCTATCAAAGAAACTTGCAAGCTGCCTAGAAATGAAGAGGGAAATGCTAACTTAAAATAGTTTTCCAGCAAATACACAATGATGAAAATGAACATAAAAAAGGTAGAATTAATCCATATTCTTAAGGGCACCATTTTCAAAAGATTTTTAAAATTATATGTGTGGTTGAGGAGTTACAGGTGAGTACAGGTAGATGGCTTCCAGAGCCAGAGGCTTCAGATTCTCCATGAATCTGCAGCTACAGGCTTTTTAAAGCTACCTAACCTGGGTGATAGGAACTGATGCGGTCCTCTAGAAGAGCAGTAGGTACTCTTAATCACTGAACCATCTCTCCAGCCCCTCAGTCATAGGATTTTAAATCTTTATGTGTGTTTACATATTTCTGATCTGGAAATACAATGCCCAGCTTCTGGCAATATACAATTTGGCCAACAACTGAAAAAATAACCCTTTGTTAAGAAGAAATCATGGCCATCCTTTTTGCATAAGATTTTAAAATCATACTCATGTTTATGTACTTAGGACAAAATATTTACAAGAGAGTGCTCTTTCGGTTCCGCAGAAGTGAAATGATAATGAGAAAAGTTTATGCTGAGTAGGAAGGCAAGGACTTTACCACCTACACTGGGGATTAGAAATGCAAAAATTCAATTAAGTATTTATCTGGATATATTAATGAGTGGCCTAATAACAACTGGCCCTGATTGTTTTAAGGTAGGTCCTTGTACCCACAATTAACTTTAGCAAGCTCCTTGCAAACATCATATATCTGGCATTTTACCACAGGATTATAGAGCTTCGAGGCTTTCAGGGCCGTCAAGACTGCCAGATGCACAGATATGTCTATGTGTTTGTTATATGATTGGCTACAAAGCTACCTTAAGAGATATGGAATAATAGAGGAGCCAGTTCCTTACTGCAAGAACGAAAGATGTGGGTCTCAGGGAGCTTTAGATCTCGCTCAAGGTCACAAGGAGGCTCTGAACCAGCTCACAGCTCTCCTTCTTTGCAGGGCACCACTGCCTCCTCTTTTACCTCACAAGATCTCTTTCTCAGCCAGAGGCTTGTTTATTATGATATTGCTCATGGGATACATCTTCTGCAAACCCAGCTGCTGGAGATAAAAATAGGTCAGAAATGAGTGGGTCAGAGTATTGTCCATTCTCCTCAGAAATACACAAAAAAATTGAAGAGTAGGGAGGAAAAATGAAATGAAAATTGATTATCTCAAGAAGAGGCTTCCTGTGGGCTGACCCATTTGAGTCCTCTGTACTTAGGTCATAGTCCTGACACTGAAAGCAAGAGGCTGATTTGCCAGTAATGTCTGAGTGCACTATTCCCAGAGATGGAGAGTTGAGGAGAGGGTGGGAGTTATTATTTCATCATTAACAGAACTGATCCCCTTCCTAGGATAATTGTATTTTAATTATATGATTGACTCTTAACTCAATTATGCGCTCATTTGGAGGAGGGAATATGACTTATTCATCTTAATTTCCTGGGGTCTATTATGTATTTGGTATACAACATACACAATATGAAAGAATGGAGGCCTGAGTGAAATATGTGTCATTTGTATTATTTATGTTTCTGACTAGGTATTTGTTCCAGGTCTATAATGCTAGACTCAGTCTTCATGTTATAGTCCCTTCTTTGATAAATTTGGTTAGAAAGACAGCATGCAATATACTCCATGTTTGCTTACTCTCCACATCAGGCTTGGACTGAAGCTCTCTTTCTGTGAATGGCATTAGTCATTATGTATACAGCAACATTCATTAAACATTTCAAGGCTCAGTGTTGTTTTAATCTGAGATAGGCAGCAACTGTTACCCATGCAATGAGCCAATTTGCATTAGGAATTGAAATTGAGTATTCAACAAACATTTATTAAGAACCTACTGGGAATTTAGATCACCCAAAATGGATAGCTTGAGTATGTAACTAAATAATACAGAATCCTCATCTCAATTATACACATTTGTCAGTGAGGAAAACCTGTCACCAGAGAACAGGACACAGGATGATAACTGACACAAAGGGAGTATGAGCCACAGAAAGGTAGGAGCAAAGAGGTGAAAAATGGCTCTGTCTACATCGCAACTCAGGTTTCACTTCCAACCTAGGTAACAATTGCTTTGGAGTTTTGTAGTTTGAGAGACCATAAACAGACTTTTATGGAGATTGGCTCTGGCCAAACTAAGTCGTGCCTTTGATTGTAAAGGAATTTCATGACTAGCTAGTCTATGTTGAAGCATTACTGGTGATTTTATTAAAGGCATTTTATACAGGTTTAAGCATGTTGGTTAAGAGAAAAAAGCAATTAGTTTTCTTAGCATTATCACTATATACTCTTTTGGTGACTCTCCCATTAAATCTCAAAAAGTTGCTAAGAAATTCCCTTCAAGGGATACGTGAGGTTATTCTGGAGATGCCTAGGATGAAATTATAACCCAATTAAGTAAAAGCAGAAGCTAAGGGAGTTGTATGGGAATTTTAGTATATGTCTGTCTGCTGTAAAAAGGTTTCTGGTATGATTCCTAGAAAATCACAGGTTTATTGGTGGGAAGAGGAACAAGCCTCCAATGGTATGTGGCATTCTGTCAAACGAATAGGAAGATGCTTCAGTTGACTTCTAGAGTTGGACCTTCTTTCCTTCCTGACCCCCAATATGTTCCTTGCTTTTGTTACCACATCAATCCTGCATTTGTATTATTTAGCTATGTGATAGAAGACAGAGAATGAATATCCCTATATCTATCTCTTCCAGAATAGTTAAATAGCTTAGGCTTCAGTTTCACGCAAATATGTTGTAAGTAGTACTGTCATTTACTATCAATTTAACTTTAGGCTAATAGTCTTTGAAGTTAGCCCAGATCTTCAACTTTTCTATCTGTATATGAAACTTATAATTACATCATATAGTGATATGAATAGTACATGAAGTAATAAATTAAATATATTTAACATAGAGCTTATCCTATAATATTTGTTTAATAAATAAATTAATAATGCTAATTTTTAAAATCAAATATGTCTGTCTACCATGTGTATACAGGACCCACTGAAGACAGAAGAGAGTATTCGATTCCTTGGAACTGGAGTTAAAGATGAGCTTCCATGTGGTTCTGGGAGTTGAACCTGGGACCTTCAGTAGAACAGCAAGTGCTCTTAATCACTGAGCCATCACTTTGGCACCAATAATGTTAATTTTTAAGTTAGACAAAAGAGTGATCAGAAAAATTCAATATGATACATAGGGAAAAAAACCTTAGAGAGTGGGAAGAGTGACTTTCATATTAAACAAACAGGTGTCATTTGCAGACCACTTCAGATTTTAGACACATTGCCCACATTTTCAGCATTTTCCAGAGTGAATTCTTTGACTGTTGGAATGCTCGTATGTGTATGTGTAGAATATAATAAAAGCTTAATCCAAATGGGGAATTATCACACATATTATACATTCTCATTACCATGGCTCCACAGCAGGGCATGCTGCCTGCTTTGATAACTCAGAGTTCTTTTGTACAACGAACTGTGATTACTTCATAAAGGTCAATTCTCCCAAATCCCTGGAAACCATGGCATGCCAACCCACCAAGATCACAGAAGCAATTAAAAGTGTTTAACCGGGAAAGTTGCCAGGAACAGATGGCTTCTGCCAGTGGGCTTTTGTTTTTGTTTTAAACTGCTCAACATTAGACGAGTGACATTTATTTGCTGTATATCTATTTACTAATGGGTCTTCTTTATATTTGTAAAAGAACACACTCATTGGAATTCTCAGTTCATGTGGACATGAGAATGTGAACCACAGGAACAAGGATAGACAAGCACTCGACTTCCAACTTTCAATACAGTTTAAGTCAGTTCAAACCAAGCTCATAGGCAATGAGGAGTAAGCACGCACGTGCATGTCCACCTTTTCAAATGATAAAGTTCTTCAAGAGATTTTAAAATTACAGTAAATATAATAACCTAGAGCAAGAAAGAAGGCTTATAATAAATAAGCATTTTGTGCTGCTGAAATATTCAGTATTCTTGAGCTTGACAGCTACCAATGTACAAATATTACTCCTTACTTAATCCTTGATACAAAATTCCAACATATGTATTTGTTTGATTTAGACATCTACATAGAAGTCTATTTAAACCTTTCCAACACAATGTAGCCTTGGATCAAATTCCGAATTTGGAATTTTATTAATAAATTAATAAAATTAATTGGACAAATATTTTACCTCCTAAGTGGTCATGTCCTCAATTTTTCACACACAGAGAGAAAGGCTATTACTGTAATCAAAACAGTATGTATCTCCACATTACTAGATACAATTCAAAATTATGTTTCATAAGAATGGAAGACACAATTCATATCTGATAAAGTTTGCATATCAAATTAGTAACAAAAAGTTGGATTTTAAATAAATAATATGAAACTAATGGATCACCCTTTTAAAAGGAATCAAATTAGATCAGTACTTCATAGAATACATTAGAAAATTTTCTAAATATATCAGATAATTGAATGTGAAGATGGAAATATAGAAGCAAATGAGTACTAGAAAAAGACAGAAAACCACAAATAATTTCCTTATAGCCTAAGAGAAGGAAGATGTTTATAATTAAGATTAAATGTGACATGAATTTAACCATATATATATATGCTTTTCTGTCTCATATATATATATATGTGTATATATATATACACTTATGTATATCTTTCAAACTGTAAACATATGTTTACATTGCATATTATAGGCATGAAAGCTTTTCAATATAACAGAACTGTAGATCTGTGAAAGAAAGAGGAGAAAAGTCCAAGAAGTCAGCAAGAAGGTGGGCACAGAGAACCCTCAAATCCTCAAGTAGGAACAGAAATGTTTCCTGACCACTCAGAGGGACACTCGATGTCACTCATAAAGAAACAGCAATCCAGAGACATGTAGCAAAAACCTACAAATATAAAATTAAAATTATGAAATTATACAGACATTATGTAACATTGAATAGTAACTGGCTTGACAGTATGTGCTCAAGGCATGTGACACTCTATCTGTTCTTTTTCACTCAAATGTGTGAGAATCACTGGAACTGTAGCAGAGTGAGCCCATCTCTTGTTTTTAACATCTCAATTTCTGTTAAAAGGCGCCAAGGCTCCTGGAGGAATGCCTGAGTCTGTATATAGGTCATGGAAGGTTCTAGAAGCCGAAAGTCAGTTTCACCAAAAGAATCCCTCTTTAGTGAAATTTTGTGAATATTTGACCATTGTAAAAAAGAATGACTTTTTATAACTCATGGAAATCACTTGCCATATAACTGTTTATATATATTTGAATGGAGATCTGTAGTTTAAGATGAGTTTGGACTACACTGGTAAGATCTATCACAAAACAAAAAATTAAAACAATGCAAATTTTTCTTTATTCCTGCTTTTGAGGACTTTTGTTTGTTTGTTTGTTTGTTTGATTTTGAGACAAGGCCTCATGATCTCATGGAATCTATACAATGTTCCAGTTTAGTATGCATCTGAGGATGGCCTTGACAATTTCTGTCTTCCTGCCTTTTCCTCCTAAAATGTTAGGATTACAGGTATGTGTTACCTGAGAAATAAATTATTCATCTTCAAGATTGTTAATTAAAAGCAAAATGTACTAAGTCATTAAGTCATTTTGCACTAAGCAAAGCATATTAGCATCTTAATAAATTGAATCTTTATAGAAAGATCACACATAAAATAAATGACAGAATTTGATTGCTTATAGGGAGAGCCAATGCAACAAAACATTGATTGCAGTACTTCAAGTGATTGGTGTAAAGATAGTAAGTATCCACCCTTCAACTTTAATTAATCAAGAGAAAAAGAAGGGGAAATGCCCATTGTCCCAAGATAAGGCTAGGGAAACCTTTTAGATAAAAGTATACTAAAGAAATAAGATCCCAGTGTATCTGGTTTTATGTAGAAGTCCTTGATCCACTTAGACTTGAGCTTTGTACAAGGAGGTAGGAATGGATCAATTTGCATTCTTCTACATGCCAACGACCAGTTGAGCCAGCACCATTTGTTGAAAATGCTTCTTTTCTTCCAGTGGATGATTTTAGCTGGCCATGTACCCAGAAGATGCTCCAACATGTAATAAGGACACATGCTCTACTATATTCATAGCAGCCTTATTTTTAATAGCTAGAAACTGGAAACAACCCAGATGTCCCTCAACAGAGGAATGGATACAGAAAATATGGTACATTGACAGAATGGAGTACTACTCAGCTATTAAAAACAATGAATTTATGAAATTCTTAGAAAAATGGGTGGATCTGGAGAATATCATCCTGAGTGAGGTAACCCAATCACAAAAGAACACACATGGTTTGCACTCTCTGATAAGTGGATATTAATCCAGAAGCTCAGAATACCCAAAATACAATCTACAAACCACAAGAAACTGAAGAAGAAGGAAGACCAACGTGTGGACACTTCGTTCCTTCTTAGAAGGAGGAACAAAGTACCCATGGAAGGAGTTGCACAGACAAACTATGGAGCAGAGACTGAAGGAAGGACAATCCAGATACTGCTCCACCTGGGAATCCTTCCTATATTCAATCATCAAACCCAGACACTATTGTGGATGCCAGCAAGTGCTGGATGACAGGAAACTGATATAGCTGTCTCCTGAGAGACTCTGCCAGTGGCCAACTAATATAGAAGTAGAGGCTCACAGCCATCCATTGGACTTATCTCAGGGTCCCCAATGAAGGAGCTAGAGAAAGGACCCAAAGAGCTGAAGGGTTTGCAGCCCCTTAGGATGAACAACAATATGAACTAACTAGTACCCTCAGAGCTCCCAGAGATTAAACCACCAACCAATGAGTATACATGGTGGGACTCATGGCTCCAGTAGCATATATATAGCAGAGGATGGCCTAGTGGGTCATCAATGGGAGGAGAGGCCCTTGATCCTGTGAAGTTTCTATGCCTCAGTGTAGGGGAATGCAAGGGCCAGGAAGCAGAAGATGGTGGGTTGTTGAGCAGGGAGAGGGGGAGGGAAAGGGTGGGTTTTTTTGTTTTGTTTTTTTTTTTTTTTTTTTTTTTGAGGAGAAACTGGAAAAGGAGATATCATTTGAAATGTAAATAAAGAAAATATCTATAAAAAAAAGAAAGAAGACCCAAAATGCATAAACATTAATTATATCTTCCTAGAAAAAAGACATAAACAACTCACAACAATAGATGTGAATCTGAGCAAGGATTGGGCATTAAATACTACTGTTAATTGCTTTGTGCATGTTGGTGCCACTGTCTTTAATGCTGACAGATATTAACCTCACAACACCTAGAACTCTCTTTTTGATGGTTCCATGAAAATTAACCTAGTCGTTGACATAGATGCCATAGGATATATTTTTACATTGACAAATAAACAGATAAAATGATGTAGAATACATCAGTATACATCTAGTATATGGTTGACAATGACAGAATCTAGAAATTTCTAATGCTCATTCTATCATTCTCTTAAGGTCTCATTGAGCTTGAAATTAGTGAAGAGAATAACTAATTTGCAGTTTTGTCATAAGAGTAAGGGTAAGTAAGTAAGTTAAGGAATAAAATGCAGAATGCCTAGTGGTAAGCCTATCCTAAGCAAATGTTAGTTTATTCCCTTTAAAATGCTGTATTTTTATAACACAGAATCCAATTAACATATGGAGAAAATTAGAGATGCCTTATTGCATTGAGAAGACAACTTTGGGTTTAGTGCACATGTGAATAAGTAGGTTAAATTATCATAAAATGGTCCCTTGCCTTCCATATGTGTTAATTGGATCTTGTTGGCTAGCTCTAAATTTCCCAAAGGAAGAGAAGTATCCTTATTTCCAACTGTCTGTTTTGGCTCTTCCATTTGAATTCAGTCAAGGGGAGAACACCAGCAATCCTCCCTGCACATCTCCTCCACATAGCAAAATCCTATATCCAAATCCAGGGGCTCTGCTTTTTTTTTTTTTTAATTAGGTATTTTCTTTATTTACATGTACATTTTCCCTTTCCCAGTTTCCCCTCCAAAACAAACAAACAAACAAACAAACAAAAGCAAGAATAAAGCCCTTTTGCCTCCCCCTTCCCCATGCCTGCCACCCCACCCTCTCCCACTTATTGGCCCTGGCATTCCCCTACACTGGGGCACAAAACCTTCACAAGGCCGAGGTCCTTTACTCCTATTGATGATCGAATTTGCAATCCTCTACTATATATCTGCTTCCAGTACATTCAATCCCACCCTGTATAGTCCTTGATTGGTGGTTGGGTCCCTGGGAGCTTAAAGACAACAATTCCCATATTCTTATGCCATGGTCTTTAATTCTCCTTGCAGCCAGAATCTGCTATTGGAATTTAAAATGTGGGCCCTTTCAATACTTCCGGTTATGTTCATAAACGATCCTTATCCAGGGATTAAATCATGATACTCTTTAATAGTTTAGTTTTTGTTTTTTTTTTTAATGCTGTTACCCAAATGTACTCCGTTAAAAAGTTGAAATCACCTAGGTACTAAAATATTTGTAAATTATACACAACTCAAAATTTCAGACATTAAATTCAGTTCAATTTTCTTCCGTATTTCATCTTGCTTGAAAATTTAATCCTTACCAGTTAGCCTTTTATAACTATTTCTTTTTTTCTGGTAAAGGAGACTAAGACTCACTCACAAACATAAAATTTTATTAGGAAATGAGAGTAAAGCACAAACTGAAATGGATTTTCTTCTGTGAGTCTTCGTAAACCCACAGGCAAGGATCAAGCCAGTCTACCTCAGGATGTATTACATCACAAGGTAAGGAGTAACAACTCATTATATACTTCATCGGTGTCTGTGGGGCGGTGGGTGAGCTGTGCACAGCCAGCCTGGGCCCCAGAGCAGGCACCTGGCAGGTGACTTATCATCTGCAAGGGATGGCAGGTGTTCAGCTGTGCCTTTTGGGCCCCTGGTTCCTGTTACAACTACAATCTCCCACCACTCCCTACAGAGAGGTGTGTGGCCATCAGTCACGTAGGGCAACCCACCCACCCCCCAAAACCTCCCGGTATTCTGTCTGGATTCCACTCTCACAGTTATCTGGCAACAGCCCAAGTATGTTCCTCCCCCACAGTTATCTGGTAACAGCCTGGTAGGCTAGCCCACTATAAAAGGGACTGCTTGCCCCTCCTCCCTCTTCTTGATGTTACTCTCTTACTCTTGACTCTAGCTCCTTTGCTCCACCTCTCTCTGTTGCTCCCCCTCTCTCCGCATTCCCTTCCCCGTCTCCATTTGGCCATGGTCAGTCTCTACTTCCCTAGTCTCTCCCTCTCTCTGCCTTTCTACAATAAATGCCTTAAAGCCATGGACTGTCTCTTCTCATCAGGATCTACCCTACTGGAGCAATGGATCAGGTCTTCCTCTACCTAGCCATGTGTCTAGTCTCAGAAGGCCCTCCTGCATTCCAAGCCACTGCTGCCAGCCAACCCAAGCTTCATCTGACCAAGAGCTCTCTCCTCCCTGCTCTTTTCCCTTTGGTCCCCAGGCCAGAGCCCACCTTGGGGCCCACACTTTGTTCTCAGTTCTGCGACATCCAGCGGCGTCTGTGGTGTCC
The DNA here is from genome assembly GCA_019843815.1 of Montemys delectorum. Taxonomy (NCBI): domain Eukaryota; kingdom Metazoa; phylum Chordata; class Mammalia; order Rodentia; family Muridae; genus Montemys; species Montemys delectorum. Next base: position 21,535 of record JADRCD010164143.1, on the reverse strand, counting down.
AACAGCTAGAACCTGCCGTCTCTGGCCTCCTTGTGGGCCTTGGGACCCCAGAGCTGGCTCATTCGCTTCTGTGGTGCTTGAGAGTCTGAGCCTGACTCAGGCAGGTCTGTGGGAATCAGAGTCCTGTGGCTTCTCACAGCCTGACATCTAGCAGCATTGGGGTGCACAGCCAAACTTCCCAAGTCCTGCCTCACCAGGCAGCCTGAGCCCTGAGCCAGACGTGGGACGCCATTTATAACTCCTAAGTGTCTAATGAACTTGCCCCTGCAATAGTTATTGTCCCATAAAGAGATCTAGCATTGAAAGCTTTCAGTTCTCCAGAAATGAGATAATGAAGACCAAGTTCAAGAAGACAAATCTGATAAGATTTCCAGGGTGAGGAGATTTATGGAAGGATACACTAAAAACAGAGAAAGAGAGAGAGAGAGAGAGAGAGAGAGAGAGAGAGAGAGAGAGAGAGAAGGAAGAAAAGTTACCCGTCTCCCATTGTGTGGAATACACTACAGAAAACTCCTTCAGCTCATAGGATTGAATCTCAGATCAGAGAGAGCTAGTCCTATGCTTTAAAATTATCTTTATTTATTTTACAGTCCAGTTGTTATGCCCCTCCTGGTCAACACTCTGACACTTCCTTATCCCATCCTCCTCCCTCATCTTCAAGAGGATATCCTTATCCTGCTCCTACTCCAACAGGCTTCCCCACTCCTTTGGGCTTCAATTCTCTCAAGGTTTAGGTGCATCTTCTCTTACTGAAGCCAGATCAGGCAGTCCTCTGCTGTATGTAGCTAGTGTATGCTACCTGGTGGGTGGATCAATATCTGAGAGATCTCGGGGTTCCAGGTTAGTTAAGACCGCTGGTCTTCCTATGGGGTCACCCTCCTCTTTAGCTTCTTCCAGCCTTTCCCTAATCCAACGACAGGGGTCCCCAGCTTCTGTCCTCAGCTATCTCAATCATCTGCTTGCTGGGCCTCTTGAAGGACAGGCATGCTAGGCTCCTGTTTGTAAGTACACCACAGCATCAGTAATAGTGTCAGGCCTTGGAGCCTGCCCTTGAGATGGATCCCAATTTGGGCCAGTCACTGGACCTCCTTTCCCTCAGTCTCTTTTTCATTTTTGTCTCTGCAGTTCTTTTAGACAGGAACAATTCTGAGTCATAGTTTTTGACTGTGGGATGGCAAACCCATCCCTCTCCACTTGATGCTATCTTTCTACTGGAGATGGGCTCTACAAGTTCCCTATACCATCTGTTGGACATTTCATTTAAAGTCCCTCCCTTTGAGTCCTGATTGTCTCTCACCTCCCAGGTCTCTGGTACATTCTAGAGGGTCTCCCTACCTCTTACCACCCAAGCTGCTTGTTTCCATTCATTCTGCTGGCCACCAGGGCTTCATTCCTGTTACTCCCAATACTTGATCATGTTCCCCTTTTACCCTCCCTGCCCCCTCTCCCACCCAGGTCCTTTCGTCCCTCTGCCCCTTATGGATGCTGATGGCACTTCTGACTTATTTGTAGTTTTGGATTAAAGTTATAATTCAGGAAATCATTTAAAGCTTTAAAGCTCCAGCAAAAAATAAGACACGACATGAAAGCTATTTCAGTGGCAATAAATCTCTGCAGTGGAGATTTACATTGAGTGGTGGAAAAAACTGCTTTATTCTCATTCTCTATATTGTAGTGAATCAACATTGCTATCATTAAATATTTATCAAAGACTTTTGCTAGCTTGCAGTAGCAAAATGATTTTTTAAATGCCTCTTCCCATCTAATTATAGGCAAAATAGATGGTATGAATTTAAAGAAGCATGAGAATGTAACAAATAACATTGATATTGAAATTTTGCAGTTTTATTGGTGGTCACAGAGAGTGTGGCTCTTTAAATACAAAATATATGGAGAAGATGGCTTAATGAAAACCAATGAAATGGAATATGTGAACCCCAAATGTAAGCACAGTGGAGAAGAGTGAAATAGGGAAACTAGGTAATAAAAGGAAATCAAGGAAGGTTACAGAGAAGAGGCAAGGTTAAATTACACTCTCTTACTTAAAAAAAAAAATCTCACATTCATCAGGTATTGGCAGGAGGAGAAGAAGGGAGGCTCCAAGGCTTGACACTATTACTGATGCTACGGTATGCTTACAGACAGGAGCCTAGCATGGCTGCCCTCTGAGAGGGCCAACAAGCAGCTGACTGAGACAGATGCAAATATTTACACCCAACCAATGGACTGAAGTTGGGGACTCCTGTGGTTGAATTGGGAAAGGTTGGAAGAAGTTGTGGAGGAAGGCCACCCCATAGGAAGACCAGTATTTTCAACTAACCTCAAGATCTTTCAGACACTGAGCCACCAATCAAGCATCATACATGAGCTGATATGAGTGGGGAGGCCTGGCAGGGACTGGGTTGGAGGATATCCTTTTGGAGAAAGGGGAGGCAGAATGGTCTACCTATGAGAGGGTAGACCAGGAGGGGAATAATGACTGGACTGTAAAAAAAAGATTAAAGATAATTATATAAAAAAATTCTCACATTTATTGTTTTACAAATTATCCACAAAAATTTCCATCTTAACCCGAGAAAACTGAGTCCTTGCTTGTTTCCTAGGAAACATTTCTTAAGTGTTTCTAGTCTATTAAGGAAGAGAGATAGGGCAATTAATAATTGCTATTCAGAGAACTAAGAATTTGGGAAGGAGTTTGGAATGAGGAAATCATTCAAAAAATCAAAGTTGGATGGTATTCCTGTATGTAAGGTAAAAGATACATTTGCATACATGATATAAGCCATACTCTCAAGCACAGAGTATACAAGAACCAGTAAATATCTTCAGGCTAAAGGTCAAAGGGCATTCAGAATGCAGGAAGACTAGAGTATATGCAGGAATGACAGAAAAGGCAGGAAGGCAATATGACAAAGGGAAGATGGTACATCAATAATTTGGTACTTTATCCTATATGTAATAAGCAAATAAATAATTACAAAACAAACATATGGACAATTCAGACAATTACAGGGTAAGAAATGGGCACTTGTTTTCTACTTTGCATCTTTATACTTAGGAATAACATCAGACTTTCATCTTTGAAGTGCTCAAAGTGTGGGTATTGACAAGATTTACTAGAGATATTGAGGTCTGGTAGATAATCTACAATGACACCAAACACTAAAATAACAAAAATCAATGTAGCTTTTCTTCTGATTCATATTTAATCTTCAAATCCCCAAGACTATCAGAAAGCATCACCAGATTTTGACATCAGTGAAAGTATTTGATATCCAATTAAGTATGACAAAACCTCATTGCTACAATTAACCTTTACAACATGCAAAGTAACTCCAGTGAGCAAGATATTTCAGAGAGTCACTGGAATGGCATAGATAGATGGATCTAATCAAACTCTCTAAATCTTATCAATGGGAAGACATGTACCAGGAGTTGTCATATGCTAGGCATGGTAGCACATGTCATTAATCCCAGCACTCAGAAGGCAGAGGCAGACAGATCTCTGTGAGTCCCATGCCAGATATGGCTACATATTGAGATCCTGTTTCAAAAAGCAAAATAAAATACAACTGCCATATCTTGTCTAAAGTTATACCAGTTTGGGGCAGCATCAAAGGTTTACATTATATTTTCTGACTCCCAATCTAATAGTTGTTGTGAAATATGGGACTGATTCCTCTCAAAAAAAAAAAAAAAAAAAAAAAAAAAAAGACTTCCTGCTTTTTTTGGTTTTGGTTTAGGAAGAGACATTGTCCTTTAAGATGGCATTACAGAGGCCTTATCTTGAGGTCATGAATAGATTTTAGTCACATAAAAAAACACTAAGTGGATCTGACAGCACTTCTGTTTTCTGATGCACAGCCGGCAGGAGTTCAGGTTGACTGTTCCTCCTTTCATAAATTATCACACTTAACAGAGACTGGATGCTTGCTCTGAGTGAGAGAGGTCACACAACTAACAGAACTGCATAGGAAATGCACATGCATTGATAAAAACAACACTATTAAAGGAGCAGAGACAGTGGGATTTCCTCCATCAGTATTTCTCCAAATTCAATTTTTTTTTTTTGAGGCAGGGTTTCTCTGTATAGCCCTGGCTGTCCTGGAACTCACTCTGTAGACCAGGCTGGCCTCGAACTCAGAAATCCACCTGCCTCTGCCTCCCAAGGGCTGGGATTAAAGGCATGCACCACCATGCCTGGCTTTCAAAAACAATTCTAAGAGATTCAAATTAGATACTCAATTAGATATGGTCTTTGAAAAAACACTGCCAAACTAGATTTCTGATCAGCAAGTGCCTTTTTTCTCTATTCTTTATTTTTTGTTAAAATGATTCGTAAATACTTTAAGTTGAGTGGAGAGATAAATAATTTAAATTGGGCAGGAGAAGAAATATGATAGTGTTTGGAAACAGAATCATGTATTTTTAAATTGATTCTTCCACCAAATTCTTCAAAAACAATTATTTTTCTGAAGTTTGATATAGTTTGACTTTATAACTACCAGAACAAATTTATATGTCTACCGTTGTTAAGCTGTAGATTTTTAATATTAGTTCAGAGAGAGGGCAGAAGTAGGTCACTAACACATTTATTATATCCTGTGCCCACAGGCATGCAGTTCTGCAATATATAGGCTCCACTTTAGGGATGAATACATACTTTCTTTGTTACTTTTCTCAAACTTTCATTTCTAATGCTCTCCATCAAATGTCTCTCCCCTTGTGTGGAGACTTCACATACTGCCTTTGTAGTATGAAAGCCCTCTCTTTTCTAGACTTGCCAATGTGGTTAACAAATGGGACAATAAGGATGTGTTCTCACTCCTATAGTCCCTATGGGACTTAATCCATAGGTGTATCTCTTTCCAAAGGAACAAGCTTCTATAGATTTTTTTCTATATCTGTTAAAGAGATATATCTAATTAAATACAACAATGATATCATTGATATTTGTACACACCATTTGTTTAACTTGTCTTTGTTATATAGTACCAAAGACTTCACATATCATCTCTTTATCTTATAAATTAGTAGTCAATTTCAACAAAGGGGCATTAGAACTGAATTGAGGAGTTACCTAGAAAGCAAAGCCTTTCTTTGACCACCTTTAATATCAATGAGGTAATACATATGCAGTCATTAATAGTTTATAAGTATATTACCTTGGGCATCAAAAACTACAAAGTAATTCAAAGTAGTGTGTGAGAATAGGTTATAAAAATCAGTCGGATACTTGTCTGGATTTCTGTTTTGGGATGCTTGCCTTTACAAGCCAGCCTCCTTGTTATGAGATGGAGAAACCACATGAGTCTGTTTTAGACTACAGACCAAGCACAGGATCAACAGAGTCAGAACCTATTGTTAAATATTTTAGTGACTATGCCATTAATTTCAGCTTCCGTGTCCTTTCTCTGATATCATGTATAAATAGATCATAATTCTGCTATCCCTGCTGCATCTCATCCAAATGATAGCTATTATCAAAGCCATGACAGATAATAAATGACCATTGGAGAAATTTTCTATGTGAAATAGTCAGCTAATGCAGACATTTTAGACAGACTTTAGAAATATAGGCAGTCTAGAATATAGTAGACAAATAATTTATTTACTGAACAAAGCTTATCATCAGATAACATGGGTTACAATCTGAGGAGAAGAAATGCAACTTTTAGTGATGAATGATTTTTTTGCCTTTTCCTTCTACATGACAGCATTTCCTCTTTCATAACGATAGAACAGTAATCATAGGACAAGAAAGTTATTCAAATAACCAGAGTAAATTACAGTAAAACCTCTAGAGACTGGAATGAAAATTCAAGAAGCTGTTTTGTTTGCTTGTTTTATGCCACATGAGAGTCTATTCAAATGAAAATTCTAAGCCTTCAGTGGGGAGAATTTAAAAGAAAATTAAAGCATTTGTAATCTTAGGAGAATATGAATATTGTCCTGTTAGGTAAAGACAATGGTCTAGAAGAACCACAACATAAAATAAAGATTATAGATTGGAGTTAAACAAAATTGTACATTCCAACTCTACCTTTTCCCACTTTGGTAGCAATATTTGTACCAGCTAACATCTTTAAAATATCTTTTATGTTACAAGTACCATTCAACATTCATATATACGTATATTTGTTTAATTCTCATAGAAATTGTAAAACACTGTTAATCTTATTGTTAAGAAGGGCAAACTGAATCCCAAGATAGTAAAGAAACTTTTGGTATATAGTCAAAATATATAGCAAAGACAGCAAAAGGGTCCATACTAATGGGTAATTTTCTGATTTTAAATATTACTGTACTCAATTAAGATGTTAATATAAAGAAAGAGTTAATACTGCATTTTCATCAGTATAGATTTAGTATGAGGAGAAGAAATAGCCATATAAACATAGGTTCATTGGAGAACTCTCCATTTGGATCTATAACCCATTTTAATTGGGTTGTTTGTTTTCGAGACACTGTCTTTGAAGTTCTTTATATGTCTTGATATTAATCCTTTCAGATATGTAGCTGCCAAAGATTGATTCATTTCCTATTCAGAAGAAATTTGGTTTTATAATACTTCACTTGACAATTATGGCCTTAATTCAAATACCCCCAAAAGATCTCAGTGTCATTAACAATTACAGAAACACAAATTAAACCAATTTTGAGATTTCTATTACCACAATCAGAATGGCTAAGATGGAGAGAACAACTGATGACAGGTGCTGGAGAGGGTGTATGGAAAGAAGAGCCATTAGCCACTGTTAGTGGGGCTGCAATTTGGTGTATCCACTATGAAGATCAATGTGGAGAATTCTCAGAAAGCTAGAAATAAATCTACCATACGATCACTCTCAAGCATATTCCTGAAGAAATTGATATCCTGTTCCACAGGTTCTTGCCCAACCATGCTTGTTGTTTTCTATTCACAATATTAAGCCACTAGGGATGATAATACTTCCCTTAAGACCCACTATCTCATCCCCACCCAGTAATAGAAAAGCAAAACCTCCTTCGAAATTGATACTCAGGGGAGTCTAAAAGAACCCACACATAGAGGCTATTGGTGTTGCCATCAGTTCAGTTGTTGCCCAGAATGCAAGAGTGTGTACTGATTTACTGACTGCATCACACACTTTGGACACAGGACTTGGAGGAATTGAACTGGAACTGATGTGTTTCACTGTCAAGGACTAGCTCTCATTGTACTGGAAAGTATTATGCAAATTGTCAAGAAAGATCAGTAACCATTAATCCTACTCAGCTTAACACACCTAAGAAGCAACAATGACCCATATAGTAAGAAGTGCATAAAAGAACATAGTGACACTTATATTTTGGAGATAGCCAACAACTGTCCAACTGGACTACTGAACGTGAGAGAATTTGTGGCTGGTACTATAAACCTGGTCAACTACTCCTGGGTGATGAGGCTAATGAATACACTATCACCACTTTTCTAAACCAGAATAATTTGTAGCTGCTTGTTATAATCACAGATAAGTTTAACAGTCACCCTCATCAAAGAAGCTTATTACTGCAGCAGATTTAGATAATCACAGAATGCTACAACTGATCAAAATGTGAACTACTGACAATAGTTGCCCATTTCCAAATCTTACATCTACACTGCAATGCCTACACCTAAGACATAAGGAACACCAAAGAGGAAGGGAAAGAAATATTTTAACAATCAAAGAACCAGGATGTCTTCTGAGAACCTGTGTCTTTTATAGAAAACAGGGAAGCTGCATTTATGAAATCCCAACAATACGATATCTTAGACAAGACTTAGACAATGACAATAACAGTTGACATCCAAAGGTAGATGGGGGAATTCTTATAAGGCTTCACCCCTAGATGATAAGCTATGTGAAACTCATGATTTCTCAGGCAGTTCCAAGAGACAAGCAACTTAATTCCAAGTTCAATTCCAAGTGGTCATCTCTAATACATGTATTATACGTATACATCCCTAACACACATGTAATCAACATTATGTAAATGAAACAAGTTGTACTTGTATATTCATATATATGTCACAATAATAATTTAAAACAAAAGCAATAGTAAAGTAGAAAGAGAATGTAGATATAAAGGGAGGACAACAGTGAAACAAACAGAACATGGTAGAGAAAAGTGAAGATGATAACAGCATATCATACTTATATAGGATATCACAAAATCTATTATTTTTTTACAAATAATAAATGCAAATATAGATGGAAAAAGAATATAGGTTCTATAATTGAATTGTTAGTTGTATGTCTGTGGATAAGTACTTATGACCTCAGTGACTTAGTTTTTATATAAAAGATATTAATATTCATTCCTAATATACACAAAATCATATGATATGTCAAAAGCACTTAAAGTAGCATTTAAAGTGTGGAAAACAATGATATACTACATTGTAATTCATGTTGTTCTGGTAGATTTTTCCTTTTAATTTATTATCTTGTTTTTTATTCAATTTTGGGGGGCATTTTCTTTTTAAACTGTTCATAAAATTAAAATATAATTAAATAATTCCCTCTTTTGTTTACTTCCGATAAGTTCCCATGACCACTTTTTGCTCTCTCTCCAACACATGGTCTCCTTGTTAAAAAAATACTGCTATATATATGTATCAACACATGAATATATAAATATAGCCTATTGAATCTGTTTAGTGGTACTTGTATTCATATGATCTCAGGCATGACTACTTTGTGTTGGATAACCAATGCTTTTATTTATATGTATGACACATGTCTGTTTATGTGCATGCCACAAGTATGTAGGTATGTGTGTGGGGAGGGGAGGTCTGTGAAGGCCAGACAAAGGCCCAAAGAAGACATTGCATTTCTTCACACCTCTTGGAGCTGGGGTTACAAGCAGTTGTAAGATGTCTAACCTATGTGCTGAAAATCAAACTTGGGTCCTCTGAAAAAATAGTGAGTGCTTTAAACTATGGAATCATTTCTCTAGTCCCTAGACTTTGTTTTATAAAGCATGTCATCCAGTATAGTTTCCTTCATAACCTACTTTCCTTCAATAGCCTGTAATAATTAAAGCACATCTATCATTACTAGTACTAATAGAATATAATTGAAGTGCCTGACTATGCCATAATTAAACCAATTCCCCATTGGTAAGCAAGTATGGTGTTGAATTTTCTCTAATATAAACAAAAAAATATGGGGTCATTCTTATGCACAAATCTCCACATAGTTTAAATTAGAACACTCTAGAAGAATAGAAGCTTTGAATGAGAATAAAAGGATTTAAATTTAATAATATTATAGAAGAAAACTTGTGAGTTCAATGATCTATTAGTTTTAAAGATCCAAGAAAAATGCCAGAGTTCAATAAAATTGGCTCTTAGTCACCAACAATACAAATATATTTTCCCATTGCAAATTCCTCAAAACAGTGAGGGTCGGTCATAGTGAGTTTGAATTCAGATCACTTTACTCCAAAATCTATCTACTATGTAGTAAAGGGGACATGGAGACCACATATATTTCTATCACATTAAAATTGGAATAATTGCTGCTGGTGTATTTGCACATGGAAATGAAAACTTCATCATATACAGCTATTCATTCTTTGAAACCAGGCAGATTTTCTCTAAAATAAATGACTTTTTTCTCTGTTTTTCATCCCATTCAATTTGGGTGAATATAATACAATTTATCTATTTCTATTCAATTAATTCCCTTATTCTTTTAATATATATTTAATACATATTTGATGGCTCCACTACCCAGTAGATTTAAAAATCCAAACACACCAGAGGTTTTACTTGTGATAAACCTTGCAAGCTGTTCTCAACCTATAGGTTATGACCACCTTTGGGGACAGTCACATATCATATATTCTGCATATCAGACATAAACATTATGACTCATAACAAGAGAAAAATTACAGTTTGAAATATCAGCAAAGTAATTTTATGGTTGCTGAATATTTTGCAAATATATTGTCTACAAATTCAAACTGAGCCTAAGTTAGGTTGCTCCCAATAATGGGGAAAAAGTAGAACACACAGACAGAGGAATACACAGGATTCTATGTTTACCAATGGAAGGTTCTAAAAAAAGCTAAATGCCAATGGCAAAGCTAAAACTTACCAATTACAGTGGAGGTTCAATATAATAGACAGGGTCATGTGGGTGAAACACATCAGCACTATGCCTAGTCAACATCCAAAGCAATCATACCAACTGGAAGTTCTCTGCCATAATTACGGTAAAGAGAGACAATTATTTAATTTAGGGAACACAGCCTATTCTCACTTAAGGGATAAAATCAGCTAATGTTTGTGAGCTATTAATGGAATCCTCCTGTTCTTATTTCTCCCGTAAAAAGCACTGAATCGCATTTCCCTTGTTTCTTAAATATAAAAAGAGATCAGATTCTCAAGAATTACTTCTCCTGTGGGTTTCCCACCTTGCAACTTCTTTCATGGGCACACAGCCAAGAATTGAATGATTTTAAATGTATCTCCTCCACTTCTTTCCTTAGCAGCTTCATACACAATATAGAAATCTACAATTTTAATTTCTTTTTCAAATCCTAAAATGCAAAATTCTTTAATCTTTTTCCTCTCCCCCAAGGCTTTTTAGCTATCATTACATTACTCTGTTTTCTAGACAAAGGCAAAAGAGCAAGTGACTTCTGCCTGATGATTGGTGAACATAATCATCATATAGAGATGTTTCAGTGACCCTCATGATTTGGGGACAAGACTACTTATTGATTCCCTGGGAGGTGAATCCATCATATAGGCAATGCATGAGATGAGCTATCTTGATTTGGATGAGAATGTGTTTTCCAATTCAGATAAGAAAGCCAAGGCCTGACTATAGTTCCATCATAGGAAATTTGATGTAGTCTCAGAAAGATATAACTAAAATAGAAGTTTTTTTAAAAAAAACGTGATGTATGTTACTAATTCTTTTACCAGGAGTTAAAAGTTTGAAGGCAGTAATGATTCAGTGTCTGGGCTCTGTATATCTGAGTCCAAAGCCAAGTTCATCTTATGACCATGAGACAGAAATATTTTGCTTATCCCTTGGCTTATCTAGGTCCATATGACTAAATAGACACAATAGTGATTCCCCTATTGAATTTCCTTGCAGACTAAAAGAGACAGTAGAGTAGAATATATAGAGAAAGGAATAGGGTATGGATAATAGCTAATAAACAGTGTGTGTTATTGATAGTTAACCTACCATAGATTTTTCTATTCCTGAGCTTTCTAGCTACATTTTAGCTTTTCTTTACTAGCATCGATTACTTCTAAACATTATGTTTTGCTTTACCCATTCACTGCCCTGTTGCTATTTCCTGATCCCATCATTGTGCTTTTTCTATTACATCTTCTAACCAGCTGCCTGTTTCTTGGAATTCCTTGGTGACCTGAGATAAACGGTACCATCATTTCTCTTGTCTTATTTTGTCCCATCACCTGTAAAGTTATATGTGTCAGACAGAGCAGTCAGGACAATGGCATGACATCATCATTCACATCAAGGCCCATAAGAAGCACAGATGTAGCCGGCTGGCAGTATGGGACATTACTCTTAGTGACAGTATCCTTTATTCTCTTCACTTGCAAATTTCTGTCATTTTCTAAGACTTAGTTCAAAACCAGCCTCACGTAAGAAATTTTTCATTCTCCAACCTCAACCTCCATCTTCCCTTCAAGCACCAGCTCTATGTCTACTTCTGTATGGCTGCTCCCCAATTTCCTGGATCTAAGCAGAGCTTAATTACTTTTTTTCTCCTCCATGACACTGTAACATCTCTTAGAACAAATACCATGTTCCTTGTCAGACTCATTTTGTGTTAGCATAAATACCAGGCATGCATTTAAACTAAGACTCAGACAGGGACATTGATTAATTCCTCTGAATCTGTCCCTGAAGTTCCATGCCTGTCAATGTCCTTCTGTGTCATGGTTTCTTTTCTATATTTACTTGTAAAAGAAATCTACTTCTGGATCTACCCAATAGTTTATGTATAAATTGAACAATGAAATGTGCAGAAATACGATTTTGCAGTTAAAAGTCCTACAAAATCCCTTTTATTTCCTTTAAAGGCTAAATAAGCAGACAACAAAAACAAAACAAAAAATTTTTAATATATAACCCAGATGATAATGTAAAAAATTACTTCTAGTCAGATAAATGTTATTCGCTTCCTATAATATGGTCTGCCAGGCGTAAGGTTTCACACAAAACATAGGTTTGTGTTTATGTATGCTTGTAGCTGGTAGTGTCAAAGAATTCAGACTGAGCCAGTTAGGATCCATGACTAGACATAATACCAAGCAAAACTATCACTAAACCAGTGCAGACACGTCTGACATGCAGCACATGGGCTTCATACACTCCAGCTATGAATGGAGCCTAGCAGAATTCAGAGAGTTACTTAAAATCGTATGAGTTAACTTTTTAAATCCTTTCTTTCTATTTTACTTTTATAACTCAATCTTATGGTTCTCAAGAATAAAAATTGTTGATGACAATATCATGTATAGTGTCAAAGGTTAGGCACTCCTGGTATCATGAGAACATTCTTGGAAAAGTGAACCATGTCGGTTACTATTTAATGAGCCCTTGGGTAAAGGGCTCACTTCCAATGATTTTCTAGGGTGTTTGCAAGAAGAAGGTGCATGTCCTCAAGGAAGTGCTTTGTAATTTGTTAGATATTTAAGTGCTATAAAGACATAAATTTGGATAATTTCAGAATTAAATATATAGAAAACATCCCTTTATGTTCTTGCTTTTATTTATCAACTATTATTTGGGCCTGTTTATTTCTGTCTCTCTCAAAAGATTCAATTCTTTGAACTTAAGGATACTCCATCCCTCCAATGATTCTTAAAACTATGACTTTAAACATAGTATTTTTTCTATAATCCAGCAAAAATAAGAATGAAGAAGACTGGAATTAACAACAATGGCTAACAAAAAGTCTAGAATAAATTGCTTTTCTAACTTGAGGATGCCATTTGTCTAAATTATTTTGGTAGAAAGCTGTGGAAGTGACTTGGGGATTGGAGTTCTTGCTCTGCAAGCATGAAGAACCTAGCTTGAATCTCCAATACCTACTTAAATCACTGGGTATGATTGTATGTTTATAAGCCCAGCACTGGAGAAAAACAAAGGTAGATCCTGGCAGCTTTCTGACCTAAATTGTAAGCTTCTAGTTCAGTGAGAGACCCTGTCTGAAGGAAATAAAGCAGATAGAATTGAGGAAGACAGTAGCATCCCTCCTTGTCCTCTATATCCAAACATACATGCATGTAACACACAGAGCACACCACCACAACCACACAAATAGAAAAAATAGAAGAGAAAATAGTTACAAAATGTATAATGGCTTGGTGGACAGAGCAAAAGGTGTGTAACAAACTCTGACACATAAAAAGTGCTAACTGGGAAAAGTCACCAGAGTGGGCTTGAAAGATATTATCAATGGACATGTAAATCAGGTTTTGTTTATCCACCAGTCACTCTATTCATTGAGGGATATTTAAATAGGGTCCATATGAAGCTGTTAAATATAATTAAACCTCTTTTATCATTGGTCTCAGTGACCAGATTGCAATAATGTTCGACAATTGAAGAGGCTGAAATTTCTTCCTGCATAGTCACCTGATACAATTAGAAGTGTAAAAAAGCACTCACCAAGAAGAGCACCTGATGTCCCTCTGAAATTCTTAACTAGCTTCCAATACCCCAACCCAACTCTACCATTATGAAGTTATATAACAATCCTTTTAAAATCTCGGAGTAGTACATGGAGGAAGAAAGTGTGGGGAGGATGAAGAGCAATTCTCCACCTCTAAATATCAAAAAGTTAACAAAAATAATTATTTCCATAGCTAACATAAAATCAAGAGTTAAGAGCAGTGGTAGAGTGTATGCTTAAAATGTGGAAGACTCTGACCTCAGTCAGAGAGCCCTCAGGCCTACTCCAAAGACTTGAAGAAAAAGACCTAGTGAAAGAGGAATGCCAGAGCCAATACGTGGGAGAGGGTGGAGTGGCAAGCATCAGGAGGGGGGAGGCAACAGGAGTTTGTTCTTGTTTTTTGTTTGTTTGTTTGTTTGTTTGTTTTTGGAGGAGAAACTGGGAAAGGAGAAATCATATGACGTGTAAATAAAGAAATATCTAATTAAAAAAACAAAAGTGTAGCTATGTCAGGTTAAGTCTAAAATGTTGTATTGCTTTGGGTTTTATAAGAAGCTGAAAAAAGAAAGAAAGAAAGAAAGAAAGAAAGAAAGAAAGAAAGAAAGAAAGAAAGAAAGAAAGAAAGAAAGAAAGACCTAGTGAGCTTAGCTCTGGGAACTATCCAAAAGAGGTGGGGAGACTTCTCGAACAGCAACATCTAAATGCTATCTAATTGAGATTATTGATCTTTGGAAGAATCAACATATGCATGTGGTAGAAGGAAGTGGGCCAGTGAGGTGAAGATAACATGTTGTGACGCAAGATTTTGGCAGTGCATATCAAGCTCTATTCTGGCTGAGAATGTCCTACCAGTGGACTTTTATTATAGTGTGCGCATTTGACAATTAGGTATTTTTTTTTTTATAACAAAGTGGCAACAGGTTTACTAGGTGTATCAATATCCAGGTATTTTTTAGGAGCATATGGAGTGGTTGTACTTCGTTCCCTTATACTTTATAAGAATTTATTTTATTTTGGCGAATCAAATGTTTACAGAAGGAATATATGGTACTTTGTGGCGAAAGATACTAAAATCTTCCTGTTCTTCATCCCTTCACTCTTGCTGGATGAGTTTCTTTATCTTGGTTTCCAGAGCAAAGATAATTCCATACCAAAGACAGACCACCCACTATGGATATGAAATCTGAGAGATGAGTTCACCTTGGCATTTGAGGGAACATGTCTGTGTAGTTGTGTGTCCCATCATAATCTAACCTACAGGATTAACAGCAAGGTCAGTGTTATTCAATTTCCTTTATCATTTCCATACCAAAGGATAATGAACTTCTTAGCATACACAAACATTTAGTTAGCTTAGCAGCCTTTCCTCATTACAATTTATAAACTCAGTATTAATCTCCATAAGTGTCTTATCAGCTTTGCTAATATGAATTGGTATCCCAGGGTTTGATTGACTCTGGCATGCAGACAACTGTGAGTTTTCAAGCCTGTAAAACAAAAACAACATGACCCTTGAATTTGAGGTGGTTGCCAAGGTAACTCTCTCTTTTCAGAGATTCTTTGAAGCCAGATGGCTATCTCTGACATTTCTAACCTCTTTCCACACCTGTTTATTAGAAGAGTCAACAAAATCACTGCTGGAATCCAATGGGATAACGTATGGACTTTAAAAGGCAAACTGAAGTACTAACTCTTTAATGTGCATTTGTTATATACCACAGTTATTTCTATGTTTAACACCACAATCCTCATACAGTCCTCAAAGGTAAATTAAATCTACACTCAATTTAAAAGGAGCAACCTGTAGCTGAGCTAAGTAATGTGAGTGTACAGATAACAGAGAGTCAGAATTTTATTCCATTTCATATGACTAAAGGTGCTGAGGTCATTCTGAATTGGAAGCATTTATAACTACATTTTCATAATTCATTTATAAGGAACCTCCCATTTCTAGTGATTTGAGAAACACATCCTTGTTTGCCGTCTCATGATATTTACTTTGATATATGTTGAATATATTCTTTTTGTTTTCATCCTATTCACTAGCAATGAAGGAGGCTCAATAAAGACATAAAATAGTGTAATTCCTGTGTAGCCAAAATGAGTCATATGCAATAACTTGCATGATATAAATATAATTCTACAGGATTATATTGAATATGTATTGACACAAATTAGCTTTACTAATTCTCAAACATCTTGTCTCACTTAGTGGTCATTTACCTATCCAATATTTATTATGCTTCTATAAAATTTCAGCTTCAATAATACTAGAGAGATGTGACAGTGTAGAAGTGAAAAGACTAGAACCACATCCAGAGTATGGGATTAAAGCTAACAGTCACCAAGTCGAAAGAGCTGTATGCATTTCCCTTAACGCTCTCTTAAAATCCAACAGAATCTAAGTGGTTCATCTCAGCATAACCCAATGATGTGGATACGTCCAGAAAGCTTTCTCATTTAGCCATTTCTAAATACAACTGTTATAAATGACACTAGCAGATCAAGAAACAAAACAACAAAAACAAACAAACAAATGCAAATGGACACCATGAAAGTGAAGCCCTTCATGAAGATACTACAAAAGAAAAAAAATGAGGGAGAACATTGGCAAGTTGAGGTTTAGGAGATTTAGGGGTAAGCCTGGCAGAAGGAATTGGATTTCATATATACAAAAATGGGGGTAAAATGAATCTAATATTTTCCAGAAAGAAAGTATAATCTTCCAGAGAAAAGTGATTCATGAATAATATGGACAGAAAGATGGATTAGACTGAATTAAGGATGCAGTTTAATGTCGGGATAAAAGATGTAGTTATCAGGACAGAAACGTTTGTGATGGGCTTCTTCATTTCTCCAAGAGGAACTTGCTTCTGGCCTAGCCACTGGCATTCCAGCACTGGACTTGCTTAGCCCTTGATTGGCTGTCTTCATTAAACTCCTGCCCCCAGGGTTGTGAGAACTATGCAGAAGATACGGGAGAAAGATTATAAGAGCCAGCAGCACGGGTTACTCCAAGGAAACTGTTTCTGCCACACACAGCTCACCTGTTGAACTCACAGAGATTGTGGCAGCAGGCACAAGGCCTGCACACATTCAAGCCAGATTGTGTCCCAATGCTGAAAAATGGAAGTAAATAAGAACTCCCATCCCCAACCAGGAAGCAATCTCCAATTGACAACTACTTACAAATAAAAATTTAGTTTTCTCCAATGTCATCTTACTGGGTGTATTAACCACAATTAAGGGTAGGCCTCATGCCCAGCAGTAGATACATTACACACAATGAACTCATGGGTATTTTTGTAGACTTTTTTTTTGTCATATTACCTTATTTTAGTCATGTTTTCCTTACTGATCTCTGACTTGCATAGTATGGTTTCTGGGGGAAAAAATCGAAGCCAAAGCAACCTCAGAAAGAAGCCCAGGCACTGTATCCAGATGCAGAAAAAGCAAGCTGCTCAAACCAAACCAACAAAGCTGAAAACGGTTTCATTAGGGACAATAGAACTGGAAGGACTTTGGAAAGAGCTAGGGATACCTGCAAAGAAAAGAAACCCTCAGACTTCACTGACAGAGTCCAGGTAAGGTAGTAAAAATAGGAATTCATTTAGGAATGTAGGGCCCTATTTGATTTGGGGATATATATACAAACATATATATATATATATATATATATATATACACACACACACAGAACTTCTCCAAACAATACACTCAGTAACCTCAAAACTCCTTGGACCCTGATCTGCATAGGGCTACACTACACTACACATAAAAATCCAGAAACTTGGCTTATATAAATATAGTCATAATAGATGGGAAAATACTAAAGCTGATTGGGATCTGAACTAATTTTAGGTGCATGCACAGTAAAGCAAAGGTATGTCAATGGAAGTTTTAGGGAGAAGCCTCTATTTAACATTGTAGGCCTATATATAATTTCCCATGCATACGATTAAATTGGATGCATTATAAAAACAAGCATGCATTACAGAAAAATGATTATATAACATAGTTTGTCAACCAAAATAGAGAACTTCCCCATCACACCCTCGCAAAAAAAACTCTTCCTTCCTCTGAATGTGAGAAAGCAAATATTGAACAATAATCGGGGTTCTTGAGGACCCTCACTCATGTGAACCACTGTCAGTTTTGACAGTACATCCTGTTGTAATCTTTACTACCACTCCACTTCCAAAAAGAGTTATTTTACTGTTTTTGCAAGTGCACATGACCCCTTGTTTTCTTTTATTTGAATACGAAGCCCCAAATTTCAAATGCCTGAGCCTGACCTGAATCAGCAGTAATATTTTAAGCTGAGAATGGCTTGCTAATATGCTGGACATGTTGAGTAGGTGTTCTGCAGATCTGTCTAGAGATGGGGAAAGCTTTAGGGTTTTAGTTGGCCGTGGCCAAAGTCAGAATGTTGCATGAGAGCTATGCCAACTATGCAGTGTCAACCTATGCCTTCTTTGTTATAGAACAGAGGTTTCCCTGGCTATGGATCCAACAAGAAGTTCACTTTTTTATTCTAAAACTTCAGATGGATTTTTATTTGATTTGTTCTTTGTTTACATTACCACCATGGTTCTCCTTTTCTGTAGCCTGGTGCTATGCAGAGTTTTTTCTTCTACTTCCCCATTACTATACTTTATTGTATAAGAGACCTGGAATTCAAAAGACTGCAGCAATTTAAAATAGGCGTCTCTTATCAGTTGATGTCAAAGGGACTATACTGTGACAGGAAGTGATGAACCCTGACTGACCTATTTTTTATGGCTGGTCGAAGTGATAATATTATAGTTTATCTGAATTGCCAAACTCTATAACAGGTTTGGTATTTACAGGTTGGCTCAGCAATCTAAATAGTATCTAGTAAATGAAGATATGACATTCGATTCTAAGAGTAGCCTGGTGAAGCAGGTTGTGTGGGACTTAGGAAGATGAGATTTGTCATGCCCTGAGCACCCAAGTGTTCAGTAGTGACAATGACAGCGAGTAGATGCAGAAATGCTGGGCTGGGAGCCTTGCTGTAAATATAGAAATGTGAGACTGTGGAGAGGTTATCAATGAACAAATGGTATGACCTACGAGGTAGCTCCTTTACCAGACTGCTTGGCTAGAATGTATTAAGCCCTGGCTTGGTTGTGCACATCTGTACTGTAATCCCAGAATTTTGGGGGACAAGTGAAGGCAGTAGAATCAAAGGCTTAAGGTTATCATCAGCTACATAGTGAGGCTGAGGTCGAAGACACAGTGAGATATGTGAAATCCTGTCTCCTGTCTCAAAAGACAAAAAGACAAACAAAACAAAACAAAACAAAACAATCAAAACAAAAAACAAGCAAGCAAAAGAATCCACAAAAACAAAAGACAAATAAACAAACAAACAAACTAAACACAAACCAAAAGCCAACCAAACAAAAAACCAAACCAAATCAAAACACAAATGACAAAACACTGAAAATAGTACAATAACCCTTTTCTTCTTTGATCTAAGCTTTCATTGTTTATCTTCTTAAGGATAATCTTTTTTTTTCCTCTTCTGTATTTAGCTGTGAATTTGTATATTGATTGTGTTTTTGTCAGGCTGACAGGGGTAACTTGAGGGCTTCCTTCCAGAGGCTTCTGCTTGGTAAAGACAATTCTTTGATCTGGTTATAGAAAGGCATGTCAGGGCAAGTTAATATGAATCAGAATTGGTAGTCACTAAAAGACGTTTGAATATAGATTTGCGATCAGTGCATAAGAAGAGACATGCTTAGGGAAAGAAGACGTGCCCAAGTGTGAATGTGTGAATCTACTGAAACCTATGCCTCAATGTCTTTACAATAATCATAGTAGGATCTGGCTGTCCCCTGAGCTTGTGCTCAGAAGATTTGGAGGACATTAGACAGAGGACTGCTTCTGACTTATGCTGGACAAGATCACAGTTAACATGGCAATGCCTTATGTTTTTGTGAAAATGGACAAAAAAGTCTGTTTTGTGAAGATTCTATAAAATATGAAGAAAGGGAGTAATTCAAAGTTGAAGCATATACACCTATGCTTTCATTGCTATATTAACATTCTTATTAGAAAACATCTAGATATCAAAGGAATATCATCTCTTTGTCAGCAACCTCCATGGCAAATGTTATTAATTATTTTGAAATGCTTGCTTCTCAGCTAGTAAGAGGCTTCAGCCAGACTTTGATGTGAAGGGCCTTTTGTTCTCCAATGTCCCCTTATTTTCTCTGTTTCTGCCCTTCCTCATTTTTTTGAGTGATATCTGTTACTTTTCTACTTAAACCACCCACTATTCCCATTTAGAATGTGTTGTTAAATGTATCCCAGTAAATGTATCTCATTCTCTACTTTTAAGATGAGAACAGTGTGGCTTAGGGTGAAGAAGCCCAAGTTTATTAAATATTCATTGTATTCTTGTCCCACTTATACTGTTTTTGTTTCAAACACATCAAGAGAAATAGATACCTGATTGGCCTAGGACATCTTTTGTCACAATTATCCTTAACAGCTTCCTTCCTAAACTGTTCTTATTTAGCAACTCTCTTGCTGTCACTGCCATCTGCCCTTTACTCTGGTCTGAATTCTTGAAGGCATTTGTGGTCTTCTCTTTTTTATACAAATACAAAGCACTTTCATCTCTTTTCCAATCTGTTTGTATGACTTCCTTCAAGTGTACCTCCTCCCTATCCCCATCCCAGTATCAAAAATTTAAGGGACACCAGTAGCTAGCCAGCTATAAAGTTTTGGGACTTTTTTTTGATATAGCATAGAGAGTAATAGGATGGATTTCAAGCAATTTATTAAGAACAATAAAATAAAATTTGGGCATAAATTAACTTTAAAATAAAGTTAACTTTAACATAAATTAGGGACGTTTAGGTTTATGTTATCAGTATGGGATGGTAGTTCAACTTGTCTCTATGAGCCAGCTTTACTGACATAAGAGAAATGGATGGTGCTCTAGCTACCAAGCTAAGGGTGATAAATTCCCTGGTCACAAATCCCGACTTGGGCAGAGACAAGTGTCAACTTTATGTTGGATTGTGGTTAAAAACAAGGCTTGACAAAACAAGCAAGCTATCATTTACCAGTTTTCTGTTAGGCTATCTGACTCTATCTGTGGGCAAATGATCACCTCTCTTAAACAACTGTTTTCTGGTCGTGGCTTCTAGATTGAAAGACCATAGCTTTCCACAACAGTAGTAAAGTCATACTCATTACATTGGCATGCTAGTATTTCTTCAATATATCCTTATTTCCTTGACCAAAGCATAGGTTACTATTGATTATACTAATCAAATATCTTTTCAACCAATCAAAACTTCATTAGCCTCTGTCCTTAGCATTATATATTGGCATAGTGGTTGTATTCAATTATTTATTCTTTTTGTATTATTAGGCATGAACATTTCCATATATCTAAGTTTAACTTGACTTTTAATCCTCTCCCCCTTCCCTAACAATTCATATAAATTCTGTTGTCTCCTGAAAATTAACATATTTTATCCTCTGTGAGATTTATTTATTTATTTATTTATTTATTTATTTATATATTTGGTCTGACGAGGAGAAAGAAGAAGATAAATTAGGGAAAAGGGGTCAAAGAAAGAGGAAGAGGAAAAGAAAAGAAAATGAGAAAGAAAGGAGGTGTACAGAGGTAGATGAAGAATGTCAAAATAACAGTAAGGATAGCGAGAGAAAGAGACAGAGTCAGACACACAGAGAGAGACAGACAGAAAGACAGAGACACACAAAGAGAGAGATCTTCAGAAGTGTTTGAAATAGTGGTAGTATAGGTAGTATAATTTTTTTTAATGGCCAAGAAATAAGAAGGTTTTTTTTT
>JADRCD010164135.1:17976-33057 GCA_019843815.1 Montemys delectorum | reverse complement strand
TGCTTGATTTCCAAAACAGTACTTTTGTAAAAGCTTCAAAGGAGGTTTGAACTCACACATCTTAGCACCTTACACTGCTTTTCTTACAGTTCTGCTGGGGCTTTATCTAATTACAAAGAGTGACTCAAGGTAGAATTTGAAGACACATCTATCTTCCTTCTTTCTCAGTGGATCTAGGTTTATTTTTGTTTTTAGTTTGTTTGGCTTTGTAATACCCTTTTATTCTGTATCCCAGGCTAGACTAAAACACACCCTATAGCCAGGCCCTCTTTCAAACTCATTTTCCTCCCCACCCCATCTTGCTTCAGCTTTATGAGTGTTTTATGAATTGTTCACATATTAACTGACAATAGCTTTACCTCAGTATGAGTCTGTTTGTTCTGTTGGTTTTTGTTTTTGTTTTTGTTTTTCCTTTGAGACAGGATTTCTCTGTGTAGCTCTGGCTGTCCTAGAGCTGTGTAGTTCAGGCTGGCCTCAAACTCACAGAGATCTTCCTGCCTCTGTGTCTCAAGTGCTGAGATTAAAGGTTTGCACCACTAACACCTGGTGAGTCATCTTTTAAATTATTGCATGCCTGGCTCTTCTTCCTTTTCTTTTTGAGACCGAGAGCTGGCTAGGTAGCTCAAGCTATCCTTAGGCTCACAGTGATCTTCCTTCCTGACTCATTTTAGAGTCATGGCTGAGCCCTGTGTTTCTCTGGACTAACTAGATGGTGGCCGGTCCTTTCTTCAAGCTGACACCAACCCACAGCTCTAGAATAGCTGTTTTCCCCCCATTGGTTCACAGCATTTATGCATCTTATATGCACAATGTTATAACAATAACAAACATTAATTTCCAGAAAATAGGATCTAGCAGTTTCGATGGTGAGCAAGAGGCCTGCTGATTTCAGTCCCAGGTGATATTTCCTCTCTGCGTAGGTGGCAGCAAGCAGAATGATGGACCCAGAGAGACAAGCAGTTCCAGGAGTGGCTCAAATCCAGATCCAATAAGAGCTTTCTTTGAAGCTTTTATTTCTGAAGCAACCCATAATTCTCAGAGGAGTATGGCTGTTTCAAAATCTAAAAGCGAACTGTCTCTAAACAGCTTAAACCTTCTGCCATAGAAGCAATGCCCAATACCAAAACTGGCCAAGAAGCTCCAATGATGTCAGTCTATCAACCAACAGAAGAACAAGTCAGACAGCACACAGGATGGAGGATATATCCAAATCACTTTAGTCAGACAGGCTAAACTGTCAGAACAAAAAAATATTTCACAGTTCCACTGGTAGCATTAATTGTAGGGAGAGCATTAATTGCACGAAGTCCTGTGGTTCATTTGTGGTGGTAACTGACATACTTGATTAAGGATACACATGCTTACATCTTTTCTATATGTCTATCTTTACTGTCCTATGCAATGACTGCTGAACCAAATCAAAAGTCTTTTGGCTGGGCATCTACGCCTGTGTGAATTGGCCTAGTACTGACCCTTTGGGCAAAGTAAGATTTTAGGGAGGAAAAGGAATGGCAAGCTGGCTGGATAGATCCGAATAGCCTTTTTGTGGATTCGGCTAAAGATGCTTGTGCTGCAACCCCTCCATTGCTATGCATTTGCATGTGATTTCTAATTCCAACCTTATCTCTGCCCAACTGAGGGATTTGTCCACAACTGGCGAGCTTAGATAGGAAAGCAGTAGATTGTCAGAAGAGGGATGTGGGGGTGGTAGCACCCATTTCTTTCGAACGCAGAGGAAAGCCTCTATGTTTGGAAAAGCGGCAAATGAGGCATGGAAGACAGGAGAGGACAACAGGCAGCTGAAGCTGTTATGGTGTCTTTCCTGTTTAAGACTATCCTTCCCTTTAATTTCTGTAATAAGCATGACCGTCTACTCATTTTAATGTCTCAGCCTTAGCATGAACAAGACCTCCCATGTTTCTGATTCACAGCATTCGAAAAAAATCAAAGACCAGACAGACCATTGGGCCTAGATCTTAAGCTTCCTGTAGCACTAGATTTTAGCTGTGCTTAGTGGTCTGATTGTTCCAAGGAACAGATAGAGAGTCTCCTCACACCAAGAGATCCATTGACCCTCCTCCCTTCATCTCTGCACTAGCTATATCTGTACGTGAAAAGGTAGGTCCAAGGGAGAGATGTTTCAAAGATTGAAAAGGTGGCCTGGGCATGGGTGTACCTCAGAGGTAGAGTGCTTGCCTAGCTGCTACAGGTATTCAGTTCAGTCCCCGGTACTGAAAAAAAAAAAAAAAAGAAGAAAAAATTAACAACTGTGTGGGCTTTGTTGGGAGCTTCTGGAAACCTGTAAACGTGACATTTAAGAAGTTATTGTAGCTGGGCAGTGGTGGCGCACGCCTTTGATCCTAGTACTTGGGAGGAAGAGGCAGGCGGGTTTCTGAGTTTGAGGCCAGCCTGGACAGCTAGGGCTATACAGAGAAAACCTGTCACGAAAAACAAACAAACAAACAAACAAAAAATCTGCTGGCGAGATGGCTCAGTGGTTAAGAGCACTGACTGCTTTTCCAAAGGTCCTGAGTTCGGATCCCAGCAACCACATGGTGGCTCACAACCACCCGTAATGAGATCAGACTCCCTCTTCTGGTGCATCTGAAGACAACTGCAGTGAATTACGCTGGAGCGAGCAGGCCTGAGTGAGCAGAGCAAAGGGACCAGAGCTCAATTCCCAGCAGCCACAAGATGGCTCACGGCCATCTGTACAGCTACAGTGTACTCATACAGATAAAATAAATAAATAAATCTTAAAAACAAAAAGTTCTTGTAGCCAAATCTGCATGTCACCTCAGCTTGTGGACTTTAATTTCTTTCATTTCATTTTATGATAACAAAAGTCCCTTGAGTAGCTACCTTAGTCAAACAGATGAAGGTCGGTGTGTACCTCTGTGAAGGAAAAGGATATGGTGGGGCAAGAGTGTTGGCCTGATGCTGCTCCATTCCTCTTTAACCTCTTTAGAGCTTAGGGGTGTGCTGGGGATACAATCATGGGGGGAAAAAAAGAAAATGAAAAAGAAACTAGGAATCCAGGCTGCTGACCATAGGTATCCTGGCAGGAAAAGACTCTGAAGGTCTTGAGGAACAGCTCACTGTCCTAAAGAGGGAGCCTACGATCCTGAAGGGCTTCTTTTCCTCTGCTTCCTACTCTGCCTCCAGATTCTGTTGTTTTTGTTTCCCTCCAGTCACAAATGAGATATGATCTCTGCTCTCCCCCTCTCTCTGGTTCTCTGTCTATGTCTCTATATCTCTGTCTGTGTGTCTCTATGTCTCTCTCTCTCTCTCCTCTTCCTCCACTCCCTGTGTGTGTGCCTCTGTGTGTGTGTGCACGTGCTTGTGAGCATGTGTGTGCATGAGTGTGTGTGTGTGTGTGTGTGTGTGTGTGTTTTGAAGGCTGAACCTCAGAGCTTGACTATCCTAGGTAAACGTAGCACCACTGAGCTACACCCTCAGCTTCTTAATCTCTATTTTGATTTCCAAAAGCAATCTGTTCATACCCAGTATCCAGCCAGTCTGGATAGATTTCACTGATGTTTAGGAGGCTAATGAGGAGGAGGCACTCCTAAAGTCCTTACAATCTCATTCTTCATCCTCTGCGAATTTACCATCCCCCACCCTAGATTATGTTTTTACCCTATCTGCAGTTTCTTCTCTCTCTACTAGAGCATCTAACAAATCAATCCATCAAGTCTTCGACAGAACTAAGAATCTTTTCTTTCTGTACCAGTAGCCCTCCTATTTAGAAGGATGTAGTACTATAAATAGCTATTTATTTTTTGCTATATCATTTATCCTCATAGTTTTTTTATGAGAAAGATGTGGATATATGAAGGTAGCAGAAGAGCCATATAGTAATCCAGAATCAGATACATGGGTTCTGCACAGTAGCCAGGCTCATTTTTCTATGGGGTAGTCATTTTTCTTTATAGTAGGATTTCAAGCTGTGCATATTCTAATGGGTAATGGGGGAGGTAAAGATGATGTTGCTGCTATCCCCTAGGCTCCACGCTTCCCTAGCATACTGAAGCATGGTCTTCCCAAGAGCAGTGAGATCTTGGAATGTAACCAGAGACCCTTCCATGGCCTAAGAAAGTTGTTTAGGTCTTGTTGGGGGAGGTTGTTTTGCACTTTTCAAAACCAACTTCACCATCATCACAAAGAGCTAGATTAGAGGAGGTATGCCTGCAAACAACAGCACAATGTCTCAGGCCACCTTGCAAAAGCTAAATCTACACCTACCACTGGAATCAAGGCAGTAAAACAAACGCTGGGCCTGTTCAGGACCCAAACATTTCTTCCTTTACACAAATAATACCTGCTTCAGAATTTTGTGTACAGGGAGACACAACTGAGCTGAGGCAGGCCCATGGAGATAGTGAATAGAGATATGGTTCATGAGGCCTAGGAGACTATTATAGCCCACTTGAGGCTTTGAAAGGGGTATGTTTAGAAAAACACAAATCAATATGATTTTGTGCAACAGGAAACAAATATATGGAATTCATTATCCTCAAGAGTTAATGGAAGCTAAAACTGTGTATAAATACCTTTCAGAAAGGGTTAGATGCATTCATAAATTTATGCAAAGCTGGTTACTAAGGGCAACTAGGATGTTTTCATAGGCAGCTGGAAACAGAAGAGACTTCAGATATTAGCTAGTCTCAAGTCTGTGAGGGAGGAAGCATTAGTACCCAGAGGAGCCAAACAGGGGACTAGTTGGGAAATGGGTGATTCCTGATGATCTCCTGGATAATCCCTCTGCAACCCTAACAGCTTCAGCATTAGATTTTAGGAAAGGGAAGGAGAGAAGGAGCACTCAAGATGAGAAGCATCTAGTTGGTTAGAAGAGCCACAGACTGTCTGGGGTAGGAGAAAGGCAAGAGGAGACTATATGCAAACATAGATAAGAAAAAGAGCCTATACTGTAGCTATTCTAGTTTGTTTTCTGTTGCTGTGATAGACACTGACTGAGAGAAACTTAGGGAGGAAAGGGTTTATTTCAGTTTAAGGATGACAGGTCAATCATCAAGGAAGTCAGGGTAAGTGCTCAAGGCAGGAACCTGGAGGGCAGAAGTTGATGCAGAGGCCATAAAGGAGTCCTTTTTACCAACTTGCTTGCTCAGCCTGCTTTCTTATAGCACCTGGCACCACAAGCCCATGGATGCCACTGCCCACCACAGTGGGCTGGGCCATTTTATACTAATTAGCAATTAAGAAAATGCCTCAGAGTCATGAACACTGACCAGTCTGACAGGCAATTCCTCAATTGATCCTTCTTCCCAAATGAGTCTGGGTTGGGTCAAATCAACAGCTGAGCTAATTCTGACACCTGCCTTTCAAGAGATTGAAGTCTAATAATGGAAAGAAGTAATAATATTATGAGTTTTTGTATAGCACAATGGAGTATGTAGTGAGGATGTCATGAGTGGGAAGCATATTAAACTGGCCTTTAGGTATGAGAGGAAGTCTGAAGAGCATGGATCGCTTGGCTTAAGCACATCAAAAGGGGAACAGTTAGCCTCTCCATTAACCAGTCAGGTCTGCAGAGTCAGTTTAGATCCCACATCTCTTTAGGTTTAATAAGAATGGTGCCCCCTGGAATTGTGTGACTCCACAGTGCTGTCAAAATCCAAGTATACCAACTCCATCTTTAATAAACGTCTGAAGAATGAATGAATGGGCTACTGGGGTTACAGAGCTGCTTCCAGTCAGAGTGTGTTGGTGCACCCCTTCCACCACATCCTTTTGCCATGGTGAGTGGGTTATAAATGGCAACCCAATCCTCTGATGACACATGCCTAGAGACTCCCTAGTCAGGGCTACAGCTAACCAATATGCATTAGAATTAAACAGATTTCATTAACTGAAATTAGAAACACTTCTCTCTCTGAATGAGAAAAAGGGCATCCCTCCCCTTAGGCAGTTGCAAACCCTTTACAGGGAATTCTGTTTGGCTAGATGTGGTGGTACATGCCTGTAATGCCAACAGTTGGGAAATTGAGTAATGCAGGAAGCCTCTGATGTTTCTACCCAGAGTGACTTAAGACAATGCCTGCCTGATACTGCTTGTAACCTGCAACCTATTAACTGACAGTATAGCTGTGTTCCAGATCTCTTAGCTCTTCCAGGCAGAAGGATCAGGCTGACTGCTTCTGTCTGCCTAGCCTCCACCAGAATTGAGAAAGTGACCAGAATTTCAAAGTCATAAGATTTTGCTAGGAGAAAGGCAGCTGAGTGAGTTGTTTGTTCAAATAAAGTTTGACACCTCGTTTAAAAACTTCCAGCAGTGCAGAGGAAGCGGTTTCATTTTTTTCTAATAAAACTTAATTGTCATAGTGTTTATTTAATAGTGAGATAATAGTATCTTATATTTATGAACTGTGTTATAGCCAGAGGGAGTCCACACCACTTCAAAGACTTCGAAATATGTCTTTGAAAAAGATAGGAACCATCTTCTACCACTTGAACCACCAACATCTGGGGGATTCGAGGAAATGCAGGAAGGCATTGATCCTGGAAGTGGCAATGCCTTTACAACAAAGTCTTCCTAGTGCAACCCCACCAAGAAGGCTCCAGAAACAAGTTTCTTGCTGACTGTGTGAGGAATGTATGCTAAGGGAGTCTGATCATGTGATGGGTGCATCAGAAGTTTGGTTGAAGAAAAGAGGACCAATCTGAATGAGTGAGGTGAATAGAGGAGGTGCTAAATGTTTGGAGATGTGGTCCTGTTCCAAATCAAACTCAAAGATCGGGTGTTTCACCTCCTGGCCGTCAAAACAGGAAGTCTTAGAGATAAAAGGGAATCCAATCATTTTAGCACACTTAGTTTCTCATAGTTGTAGATGGGTCTGGCCTTAGTATTGATGGAGATGGCCAGGTTCATAAATTGGTTTGCTTCTTACCCTTGCATCCTTGAAAATCCACAGCTTACCTCCATTCCCAGAGTTTTTTTTCTTAAACGTGCTTGAGCATGGCAGTCATGTGGGGAGCTCATTCCAGGAGCACATTCCTGCTGTTTTAAAACCGCTATGTTTTGTTTTGTTTTTGTTTTGTTTGAGATATGATCTCACTATGTAACTCAGGCTGGCTGGGAACTTGCTATGTAGATCACACTGGCACAGGCCTTGAACTCACAGAGATTGCTTGCGTCTGTCTCCGGGCTGTTATGATTAAAGGAGTGCCCACCAAACCTGACTCATACTCAGATTGAGGTGGACTCTAAGAATATTTGTTTGTTTGTTTGTTTGCTTGTTTGTTATGATAGTGAGGGTGGTACACAGAGTCTTGCCTGTTCTAAGCAAGGACCCTACCACTGTGCTACAAGCCCAGCCTCAAGAATCAACATTTTTCTTTTCAAGAATTCCAAGTGATGAACATTGATATTTTTTAACCACACTTTAAGAAACAGTGATCCCAGAGTCTGCATCACAGAGTTAGAGACCTTTTGGCCTCTGGTTTACAAGCCCAGCATCTAGCTCAGCACAAAATATGTCTTGACTTTTAGCTTTGTTTTGCTGTCTGCAAAGATTCCAGGAAGATCTGAAATCTTCTCAGTGCTTTCCCATGTTGCTCTGATTCCTGTTATGTGGAAAGATAAGTACTAAAGGGAATGTTAATCATAGTTCCCTCTAAGTAGTGAATGGGTCAGACCAAGTCTGTTATGAACTAGGGCAGTCACCAACTACCCTAATTCTTCTCTTCTCCCCTTATTCACAAGACATTAGGATGGATAACTTTCTTTCCTTGGAGTCAATGGGGTAGAGTATCCTATAGATGTGGCAGTTCTTTTTTATTAAATAAATAGGACGTTGGTTTGAATGGACCATTTAAGAAACAGAGGCATTGTTTTGAAGTTGTCTTAGTAAAAAGAAAAGGTTTTTATTTGGCATGATGTTTTCTGAAGATGGTTTGGTTTGCGATTAATACTTTTTTATTCTTCTCTTATAAAATACATCTTAACTGAAGTTTCCTATTCCTCCACTCCTCCCAGTCCCCCCCCAACTCCCAACTGCCCCCAGATCCACTCCTCCTTCATTTCCCTTGAGAAAAAAAGCAGGCCTCCCAGGAATATCAACTGAACATGACATAACAACTTCCAATGAGACTAGGCACAAGCCCTAATATTAAGGCTGGCTGAGACAACCCAGTTGAGAGAAAAAGGGTCCCAAAAGCAAGCAAAGAGTCAGGGACAGCCCCTGTTCCTACTGTTCTTGTTCTCACAAGAACACAAAGCTACATACCCATAACATATATGCAGAGTGCCTAGGTTAGACTCACGCAGGCTCCCTGATTGTTGGTTCTGTCTCTGTGCACTCCTCTGTGTCAGTTGAATCTGTGGACCATGTTCTCATGTGGTTCATGCTTAGTATTAAACATTATTTTACATATTAGACCATGAACAATTGAAGCAATAGGGAACTAAGCACTCTACTAATTCATCATTATAGCAACCTTCAATGACCATAGAATGAGAATAATACTAATTATCTAAAGAATGAATATAGATGTTGATGTTTCTTATTTGGCCTATGTCATTTGTCTTGCACCCAAACCATCCATCAGTTTCCGGTGGAAACTCCTCGAGATGAACTATCCACGCTTCCCCTCCTAATATTCCTCAATATCTTGTGGTTTAGAAAATGAGATTGAGCACAAACTTAGAAGTTTCCTTCACTTGCTGGCTCTACCACTTACTAGAGCTTTGATTCTTCCATGAGCCTGATTCCTTTGTAACATGTGACTCAAATACACTAAGGTAATTACAAATATTTCTGATGAGAAGAATACATAGCATTCATTGCCAAACTGAGGTATCAATGTGTTTGGCACATCTTTTCCTATGAATTAGAAGATTATAGCTTTCAAGATATATACAAATACCCCATGCCTTGATGGAATGGGAAAACACCACCAAAGTCAGCTGTAAAATGACCAACAGGTTTTCACTAGTTGTTTCTTTCCACTAGTGGAAGCTTCCTTCCCCTCCCTCTCTGATCCCCTTTCCCTCCTTTCTCTTCTCTTCTCTCCACTCTTCTCTTGGTAGAGCTGTGTCTTAGTCCATTCACATTACTGTAACAAAACTCCACAGACTATATTGGGCACCATAATGTCTGCTTGTAGTTCCAGGTCCTTCAGGGGATGAGGCAAGGAGATCACTTGAGCCCAAAGTTTGGTGCCAGTGTGGGAAATATATCAATAGTTGTTTTCTTTATCTCTTTTTTTAAAGATTTATTTTATTTATTTTCTGTGTAGGAGTACACTGTAGCTGTACAGATGGCTGTGAGCTATCATGTGTGTGGCTGCTGGGAATTGAACTCAGGAACTTTGCCAGCCCCTCTCGCTCTGGCCCCTCTCGCTCCAGTGTAATTCACTGTAGCTGTCTTCAGACGCACCAGAAGAGGATGTCCAATCTCATTATGGGTGGTTATGAGCCACCATGTGGTTTCTGAGATCCGAACTCAGGACCTTCGGAAGAGCAGTCAATGCTCTTACCCGCTGAGCCACCTCGCCAGCCCTCAATAGCCTTTTTCAATCAATTGTGTAAATGATGTATCATTGATAGAATACATGTTTAATATTGGGACCAATCCCCACACTACACACATAAATAAACAAACAAACAAACAAACAAATGTAATTTTAAAAAGCCAACTTTATTACATTTATTTGTGCGTGTGTGCATGCATATGTGTTTATGCACACACATGCATGTGTCAGTCAGGGGGAAACCATTAGGAATTCTTTTTCTCTGGTTGTGTGGGTCCCAGGGACTGCACTTAAGTGGTCAATCTTGGTGGCAAATGCCTTTAGCTGTTGAGCCACCTCAGAATACAGAGCACCTCTTCGCTTACCTATATATTCTTTTACTTATTTCATCAGACTTTATTCAGATATATTTTGTATATTTTTTGTTAGTCTTTGCTAGAATATTCATTTGAGATTATTATTATAAATAATGGTTTTATTTTAATGTGTTTTTCCCAGTTGTTCATTGCCAGAATATAGGAGAGCATTTATTTTTTTATGTTAAAACTAGTACCCTAAAACCTTGTTTTAATTGTTTATTGGTTCCAAGGGAGGTGTTTGTTGTTGAGGGTGATGATGTTGGTTCTTTGAGAGTTTCTATATAAAGCAGTGGTTCTTTACGTGTGTGTGGATTGTGACCCCTCTAGGAGGTTGAATGACCTTTTCATAGGAGTTGTCTAAGACCATTAGAAAACACAGATATTTACATTATGACTCATAAGAGTAGCACAATTACAGTTATGAAGTAACAATGAAAATAATTTTATGGTTGGAGCTCATTACAATGTGAGGAACTGTATTAAAGGGTTGCACGCTAGGAAGGTTGAGAAGCACTGGTATAAAGCACCACGCCTTTGCAAAGATTTTTATTTTTCCTTTATGTTTCCCTTTCTGTGGTGACACACACAATGCCTAGCACTTCTTGGATAAAAATAGTGAAGCGGTTATGTCTCCGATTTTCCCAAGTCTTTGAAAGAAACTTCCAATTGGTGTGTGTGTGTGTGTATGTGTGTGTGTGTGTGTGTGTGTGTGTGTGTGTGTGTGTATGTGTGTGTGTGTGTGTGTTATGAGTATTTTAATTATAGTTTTTTGCATGCTCTTCAGTAGGTTAAGAGAGTTTCACTCCATTCCAAATTTTCTGGAAATCTATTGTGGATGGGCATTATATTTTGTCAAATGCTTTTCCTGCATCTCTTGACATGATCATCTGACCATGTGATCTGCTGTGTCAATTGTATTTTGGATATCACCCCCCTCCCCATTACACCTGGAGTAAATCTTACTTTGTCACTGGTTATAATTCCTTTTATATATTGTTGGCTTTTGCTTGCTAGTGTTTTGTTAATGTTTTTGTGAGGTTCGTGAGGCTGTGGTTTTCTCTTTTTAAAGTGTCTTTGGCAGGACATAGCATTAGGGCATTTCTGGCCTCTTGAAATGAATTAGGAAGTGTTTTTTCAGCTTCTATCTTACCGAACAGATTGCAGAGAATTGGTATTATTTCTTTTCTAAAGTGTTTCATCATAGAGTCTGCCACCAAGCCATTCTTGGCCTGCTACTTTCTGCTTTAGAAGGTTACTAAGTATGGGTTCAATTTATTTAATGGATGTGGGTCTATTCAGATGATCTGTTGTTGTTATTGTTGAATTTCTCAAGATGTGCCTTTTAAGAAATTAGTTGGGGCTGGAGAGATGGCTCAGTGGTTAAGAGCACTGTCTGCTCTTCTGAAGGTCCTGAGTTCAAATCTCAGCAACCACATGGTGGCTCACAACCATCTGTAATGAGATCTGATGTCCTCTTCTGGTGAGTGTCTGAAGATAGCTGCAGTGTACTCACATAATGAAATAAATAAGCCTTTAAAAAAAAGAGAGAGAGAGGCTGGGCAGTAGTGGTGCACGCCTTTAATCCCAGCACTTGGGAGGCAGAGGTGGATTTCTGAGTTCGAGGTCTACAGAGTCTACAGAGTGAGTTCCAGGACAGCCAGGGCTATACAGGAAAAACCCTGTCTCGAAAAAACCAAAATAAAAAAAAAATTAAAAAAAAAAAGAAATTAGTTGGCTTCATCGAAGTTTCCTGTTGTTGGATATAGAGTTCCTGGTAGTAGACCTTTATTTTCTTTTCCAAAGCCTAAGAAGTCTCAGCCACGTTGAAACCATCAATTCATTCATTCATTCAAAAAGTATGTTTTGGTTATTTACTATTAAGAAAATCTCCAGCTGAACTACCTGTAATTCAAGTATTTAAGAAGATATAGCTAGTGGAATGGCAGGAGTTGCAGGCCATCTCAGGCTACATGTAGACTTTAGCTCATAAAATCAAAAATAATCCACACGTATTTATCGAATGCCTATTATGTGCCAAGAACTGTGCTATAGCTCACGGTAGTGTGGCACCAATTTCTTGGCACTTCCATTCTCATGAGGAAGATCAACATTGAATCAATAAAAAATAGACACATCTACAAACTGCTGTTGCAGTTAGGGCTGACAAAGAAAAAAATAGCATGAGAAAGAGCTTCTTTAGCAAATGTGGGAAGGGAAGAGCCTTTCTAAGGAGGTGACATTTTAGCTGAGAACTAAAAACTGAGAAAGTCTAGCCATGTTTAAAAAAAAAAAAAGTCTGGGAAAAAGAATTTCAAACAAAGTAGCCACATAAGCAGGCACTCAATAAAAAGAAGGGCTTCTCGTGTGGGAAGAAACGAGATAGATCCAGTGTGCTCAGAGCCCATGTGAAGCTCTTCCTTTTATGGACACTAGTCTCCAGGGAGATATGAGAAGTGGTCAAGGGTCAGATCCTGTAGGACTTTATAAGCCATAATGAGGAGTTTGAATTCCACTCTAAGTTAAACAAAATTTCAAAGGTTTTTAAGCACAAGAGTGACATAGTGTAATTTACAGTTCTCAAAGATTATTGTTGGATCTTTCCCTACCGCTGAGAGGAAAATATGGCAGAAGAGAGCAAGCGTGAGGGCACAGAACTCAAGAGGTACTGTAGTAGTCTACGCAGGAGGAGTTGGGTACCTAAACTTGGGCAAAAGGGCAGTGACAGTTAAAATTGAAAGACAGGAGACAGAGTGAATGAGAATTTATTTTTACCAGGCACAAGTATGGGTGTTTACAAGCAGAATTTATTGGGCAATATCACTGACTTTATTCAGCCTTGGGAACTTGCCTTTCTCCACTTTCAGTTTGAGATATTCTTCCTTGAGAATATAAGTTTCACAGGAGCCACAAAGCAAGCCTATTGGATCCTTGTCTTAGCCCAATAAGCGATGAGAGTGACTATTACAGTTCCCCAGGCCTATCAGCAGCATATGTTCAAGGTACCATGGTCTCCATTCCAAACAGGTGTTTCTACAGTCTGGGCGCACTCTAAGTAAGACATGCTATGAGGATCATTGTTCTCATCTTTCCCAGGTGGGTGACATTTAGAATGATTATTGTTCAGCAGTACTCAGGATTCTACTAAATAGTATGACAGATGGCAGAACTTTGACTATCAGGGTGATTAGGAACTGGAGTGGATTGGCAGAGGAGGTTATAAAGGTTCCTTCAGCCGGACAAGCTGCTGAAATATGAAGATGTTATATAGCAACGTGAGCAGCATCTCTATATTCTAAAGAAAAAGCAATTCAAGTGACAAGGGAAATAAGGTGAAAGAATGCTGCCAATGTTAGGTCATGGGTGGCTGCCAGACAATGCAAGTCAGGACTACAGCCTAGATGGGCCAGCAGGTAAGTAGGAAAACCTGAGATCAAATTACCAGGATCTAGTTACAGTGAGTTATGAAAATAAAGCAAAGGTCTGAATTCAGTGTAAAGCCACACTAGAGGTAGGGTATAGAGCTGAATGTGTAGTCAAGAGTGAAGCTGCAGAGATGGGAGGCAGGCAGGAGAGCTAAATCGTGTCAGGAGAAAAATCTTTCTAATGATGTTGGTCTGTGGCTGGGCTTTAAGCCAAGCAGAGTGAAATAGGTGGATATAAAATCAGAGGCAAAATAGATCTCTTGAACCAGAACACTATTGCTTGGCCACGGTATTTCAGTGCTTTCTGGAACTGGCACCCACCTGCCCTCTGTTGTTTTCAACCTTTGCAGAGAGAGGCAATTTTACATCTTTTCCTGACTTCTACACAGTTCTCTGCCCTCTAGGGGATGCAGCCCTGCTGGATGATGCACCGTGTCTTGTGTTTCTGTGGTCAGCGAATGTCCTTGTGAGCTTGAAAACTGGCTTCAAATAGAATCAAGTTCAAAATCAAAGGATTTCCTCTGTTCTCCCCCTGTCTACATATTGTCCTTCTTCAAAACACTCCACCAACCCAACTATTTCTCTGAGTCTCCCAGAGAGGTCTCTTGCATGGGTTCATTAGCAGAATCCTTTCACCTCCCCAGTGGCTTCCACCACCATCTCCCTGGGGATGATAATCTGCTGCTAAAGCTTCTAATGCCATAACAAAGGCATTGATGCATTGAGGTGGCTGCTCCTGCTGCTCCTGCTGCTGCTGTCACAAAGCTGCCTCCCTCCCAACTGAAACTACTAAAGCCAGTGCTTCTGATGTGGTCTTCTGTATTCAATGCCCCACAGAGATTTTAGCGAACCTGTCCTTTAAACTGGTACTTACTCTTACAAAGCTCTTTCTACTTAGAACTTAGATTTGAGATTAGAGAGCTGGATCAGAAGATAACTAGGATAGAGGCCCCTGTTGGGCATTGTTTTGTTGGATTGATTTGTTTATTTGCTTGCTTTTTTGGTCTTCACAGCAAGTTTTTCCATCCTCTTTCAATAGCTTATAGATTGTACTCCAGAACTTAAGGCTAAGTATGTGAACTACATTTAACCAATCATAGAATATTTTTTTTCCTCCCAGCAACAATGATTGCACTAAATAATGGCCACGTGACCAAGAAAGAGCAATGAGAATTGTTTCTTAGATTACATCCGTGTCGGTTACTTTCTTGCATTGCTTTGGCAAAATGCTTGTCAAAAATAACTTAATGAGGCAGGGTTTATTTTAGCTCACAGTTTGACGGTATAGTTTATCATGGAGAGAGAGACAACATGGTGGCAGGAGCATCCATAGTCAGAAAGCAGAGAGAGATGAGTAGTGCTGGTACCCAGTTTACTTTCTCCTTTTTATTCAGTCTGGAAGCCCAGCCTATAGCATTGTTCCATAGGTGCTCAGATTCAGTTTTTCCTACTCAGTTAAACCTCTTTGAAAACTCCCTCAAAGGTTCACTTGGAGATGTGTCTCCTAGGTGATTCTAAACCTAGTGATGTCAGCAATGACAACAACCAAAGAATCTGAGAAACAGAAATGGTTAATGGCAAGCTTTGGCTACTGGGAGTCATGTCCCCTGCAATGCTAAGCAGTTTCCAACAAGAGAAATTAAACAAGTGAGAAAAGAGAAACAGAAATGAACAGAGAGGAAATACAGAAGCAGGGGATTCTGAAAGTGCTCAGCCCTCAGCTCCTCAGCCCTAAGAGGAGCTCTGGATGGTTGCTCCTCCTCCTCCTCCCTGTCCTCCTCCTCCTCCTCCTCCTCCTCCTCCTCCTC